>LDOQ01000176.1:0-102889 GCA_001887945.1 Spraguea lophii | reverse complement strand
CATATCTGTAGCGAAACCAGTTAGTACAAGTTTAATTTCGCTCGAGGAACCGAAGGTCTCAGACCATGGTAGGCCGCAACCGGCCAGGAAGCTTTGATAAATAAAAGTTTCATTCGTAAAAAAAAAATTAGAATATTAAGAAATAAAAATTATATTAAAAATATTTATGTTAATCATCTGCTTGGAAATCCAGTTTACTCTATATCAGATCATTGCAATAACGTTTAAAATAAAGGTTAATTGATGTGATCATATACAATTACCTTTAATTTAATTTGAACAATAATGTTTCCAATCTTGTTGAAATAAATATATTGACTTTCTTTTCGTGTTTGGTTGTATTTTTATATATAAAGAATTTAGAAGGGAAACAATATAAATTATATTGTATTGTTTAAATAATTCTAATTTCATAATAATATTGTACCTGACCACTGGTATATTTATTATTTTGATTTGTAACATATTTATTTCGTATTATAACAAACATATTTAAGTTTATAACTTATTGTCATACATACGTTCAATAAAAGACATATCATTCATATAATCAATTTAAAATGATTAAGAATATTTATTTAAGACAAGACTTCATTTAGATTTAAAACCTATTGTGTTACCAAACAGAGACATTATTATTATTATTGTTTATGTCGATTTTTAGATACGAAAAATTAATTTCTTAAAAAAATTATTCGAGATAAAAAGCCGTAAGTTTGTTCATGGACAACTGATGGGTGGTAATCAAAATTTTTATATTATCGATAGAAATGTTCATTCTTTCACCGGTAATTATTCGATATTTAAAATTATTGATACGCTGACATTCTTACATAAGTCGTTATTTAACTTTTTGATCATGTAAATGTGTGAACAAAATAATATAAATATTTTATATATACTAGAACGATGATAATAATAAACTACGAAGAGTAAGAACATAATGGATTTAATGGAATATGTTGTGACACAAGAGATGATTTTTTGGAAAAGTAAATAACAGAGAATGGGGATATTCAAACAAGGAATTGCAAATTGTGTCTATAAAGATGTTTTGATTATTCCAGATTTATAAAAAATTGAAGGTATAATTTAAAAACAAGACATTCTAATAATTCTGTAAGTCCCTAAGATAAAAAAAAATATATTTAAAGTTCTGAATGTTATAATTATGATTTGGAAAAGTTCAATAAATATATAAAACTAATATTACTAGTAATCTTACAGAATTCCTAAAAAATATATTTATTTAAAAAATAATAATAACATTTTTTTAAATTTAATAAAATTAATACAATTTATTCAATCCTTTTAATTAATATTCTTATCCATTTCAAAAACGTACCAGGTCCTTATTTTTTAAAAAATAAAACTATAGAATATATAAAATTATGACTTATATCATATTCTCATATAATGTTTTAACAAAAACAAAACATAAAGAGACCTTATTATACTTGGGTTTTAAAATATAATGAGGAAAAAATCATATGTGAAAACTTTGTAATATTATGTTTAAAAAGTATATGGAAATGAAGTTTAAAAAAAGATCGGCATCGTAAGTGAGAAAAGAAGATATAAAAACTCACCTAAAAGTTTTATATATTATATCGGAAAAGCAATACAATGTCATTATGACGTGATATTGAATATTCCGATTGTAATAAGAATACAAAATTATGAATCATATTGGTTATATGTTGCGATAAATAATTGAAACATTATATAAATAAAGAAAATAAAAAATTGGTGTACTGTATTTAGGTAACAAATATTGGTTTTAACGAGTGTAAAATTTAGATATTATAAATTATATCTTTTATATTTAAAATGAAATTTTTTTAAGAATTGTGATAAAAATGCATGTTTTAAAATATACAGTTGTGGATTTGGGCTATATGTTAAAATATTTTTATTTATTATTTTTCTTTTCTTGTCCTTAATATGACAAGAAGAACGAAACAGGAATAAGTTGAATGGGTATTTAAAGAGACCAGATTTATTTCATCTGCAGCCTTTATTTGAGGATGTTAATACAAACTCTTGGAATCGGATTATTTATTGTGTGCATATGGATTTTCACTGGCATTAATATATTAGATATAAGAGGCGGTGATATCAACGGGTTTTAGATATGATTTAAGTTTATAATTGAATAGATTGAAAATAATTTCCGAATTATTTTGTAAATGGCTATGGATATATTGGAAATAAAAGAGATCTTATTATTTCTATAACAACTGTTTCGAGAAAATTCGATAGTATTAGATGCATTTTTAAAAACTACGGTTTAACAGAAAACCCCCAATTTTCTTGTGACTAGGAAAGGGTGGGGAAATTTTGGCGAATTTTTACTTAACTTCCAACTCTGGATCTTGCCAAGATGTTTATGGGTGTAACGAATTATAATATCCATATATTAAAATCAGAGATTGTTCATTAAGAGGTAATAAATGTATAATAATGATTTCTAGATAAAGCGGCAAACATAACGTAATTTGATGTACGAGAAGTGGGAAACTTCTACATTATGAAATACGAAAAATGTTCATTTGTAATGTTGACACTTGTGAATGGCTGCGTAGACATTTAATCATAATTATGACACATTCTTATGGCCAGCAGTGATCGTAGTGATAATATGTTATATTATTCGAACTTATAATCATTTTCGGGAATAGGAATTTAAAAGAAATCATATTCTCGGGTTAGTCACATACAGCCTCATATTCAATCTTGTGGAAACATTTGATATGCTGTAAAAGCATATGTAAAGGGAAGCCGCTTGATAATGGAAATATTCAATATATTATTAGCAAGTGTCCAGAATATGAGCATAAGAAAGTACTGGTTGCGTGTATTAATGGAGTTAATAGCTAAATGTACGAAAAATATTAGGAGTGGTGTGTGTGGTATTTTTATTCACAAATTTATAGTAAAATTTATCTATATTGAAATATGGAAGGTATTGAATTTTAATAAAATTTATTAATTTTATCCTTAAAATAATTGGAATATTTGTTTTTATTTAAGGTATTTTAAAAACATGTATTTTATTACAACTTATAAAAATTTCACATTATGAATGTAAAAAATATAGAATTATTTCTAATAAATAATAAGGTTTAAATAGGGATTGATACTTCAATAAATATCTTTCATATCCAACACGATGAAATAAATCTATTTATTTACACTAAAGAAAACCAAAATTTAAATTGATAAAGATAAATATAACTGCATTACACGGTTTGAAAAGAACGAAAACAAAGAATTTCGAAAATACGCTATATTTAATAGCAAATCGAAGCCAATATAGAAAAGAGAAGTAAAAATAATATTATACCCGTTCTAAATGTGCTAATATGAGAATAGGGGTCTACTATAGTAAGAGGTCTACCATAATTTTAAAGTAGACCTCTTACTATAGAAAAGCAAAAAAAAATATTTTTACCCACAAATGACGTTTTGTTTAGAAAATGAGCTATTTAAATCGATTGAGGGACTTAAACAATTCCTTTTAGATCATGATATTGTTCAGGAAGAGGTGATATGTGCTTTTTGTGGTGGGCAATCAAAACTTATAATATACAACCAATCAGAAAATAAATATCTAGCATATAGATGTAAATACAAAGGTTGCCAAAAAAGAAAACCAATTTTTAAAACACGTATAGGTATTTTAAAATATATTAAATTATTATATTTTATTATGTCAAGTGCGAGTTATTGGCAAATAAAAATATATTTAAATATAACTGATAATACAATATTATCAGTAAAAACAAAATTAAGAGAAGCCTATTCAATCTATATAGGAGAAAACCCTTTGGTTCTAGGTGGAGAAGGAGTATTATTAGAAGTGGATGAAACTGTACTTTCGAGAAGGAATGTTATTACTAATCCTACAACATTAGCGGATGAAGTTGCAGATAGAGTATGGATTTTAGGTGTTGTAGATCCACGTAATATCAGACACTTTTTTCATCAAGGGAATAATAAACAGAAGAGTGGACACACTTAGTAATGTTCTAGAAGGTGTGGTTAGGTTAGGGAGTATTTTATGTAGTGATGGATATCCTTCATATCCAGCAATTGCTACAAATTTATGTCTGGGCCATAGGGTTGTTAACCATAGTCGTGGGTTTGTAAACGATGATGGTGATCACACAAACACAATAGAAAGTTTCTGGTCCCATTTAAAATCGTCAATGAGAAAAGAAAACGGAGTAATGAGACAAAATATTGACCTTGGGATTAGTGAGTATACGTTTAAACGAAGATTTATTATTGGATCCACAATTGACGAATTCAATAATATGTTTATTGAAATATTAAAATTGGTGGTTTATATTTAAATTTTATTTTTTTATTAATTTATTATTAATTTTTTTCTCCAAGGGGGGACCCTTGGTGGTAGACCTCCTACTATAGAAGCCCCAGAATATGGATTCGGTTGTGTATTCACAAATATTTGCTTTAAATAAATTATCGGGTATATTTAAACTTAAAAACAAGGTAGCATTGGATTCAATAACAAGTATAATGTTTCACATAATCGGAATAAAACAATATTGAATATTTGTTAAAATATTATTTGTACACATATCTCGTTTCGTTACCACCTGGGAGTAATCCCAATTGTGCTAACTGGAGTGGTGTTGTTTCAGGTTTAATAATAAAACTGTTCAAAGAATCAACCGAACCTAATTAATATGTAAATCATTGTATTTAAAAAGTAATGAAGTCTGTGACTTGTTTAACAAAAACAAGTAATCTCTGAAATTATAGCGTGGCCATATACAATTATTCCAAAATCAAAAACAAAAATTAACTAATCTTTTTTTTTACGAATGAAACTTTTATTTATCAAAGTTCTCTGGCCGGTTGCGGCCTACCATGGTTTGCAATTAACTAATCAAATAAATAAAAATTTTCTTATAATATTTTTAAACACTTTTTATTAGCATTAAAATGAATATTTTTTGCTTATTTCTATGAAATATTTTTAGAAAAGATAGTTAAATATATAATTTATCATGAAATTATACATACGCGATTAACCATGTGTGTTCTGCTTTGATATAATTGACTTATTTCGAAAATGAGTTTGTATTAAGATAACCCATCAATTTTAGAAGTAAATGAGCACCCTCATTTTTTAATTGCATATAATTTTTATCAAGATCGGTATCACTCTGAACATATTCAAATAAATTATTCAATTCTACATTTTCATCGTAAATAGAGATAAAATACTCTCTCAACTGATTGTATAACTTGAAACCGGATTTTTTATCTCTCAAGAATTTGTTAATTTCATTTGTTATTGCTTGATAAGTGAACTTCTTAAAAAATGCTTTAGCTATATATTTTTTATCGTGAAGTCCTTGTATATTTGACATATTTCCATATAAATTTATTTCTTCCTGAAAGCCAAGTTCCTTAGACAATATATTTTTCCAATTTAAAAATACTTCTAATTCTTCTTTTTCCCCTCTACCTGTTGTAATATCTTTAAGTATATTAGTCTTAAGATTTGAAATTATTTCCACTATTTTATGTTCAGCACTACTACAATCATTTCCTAATTTTAATCTCATATACGCTTCGATAAATGCTTCAGCTTGACCGTCTAAACACGGAACATTATCTTCTGTGGTATAAGGATTAAACTTTAATCCATGTAAAAGTCTGACAAGTGTATCATCCACAAATTCTTTTTTCTCTGGTAACATTTTAGAAATTATCATAACAATTGATTCCAAATAATTAATAATAGAGTCTCTTTTTTGAAAATTAATAGAAGGTGTACTTTCTTGCAAAGGGGTAGATTCATAAAAATAATATACATTCATTCTTCTCATCAAAAAGGATAATTTCTCTTCTTCTTTATATGGTTTTACTTGTTGGAAAATCTCATTTAGCATAGATTCAACTTGCTCTTTTGTTTTAGTGTGTCTTTCTGGTTTAAAAGGGATGCTTAATTTTATTTTATCTAAATTCAACCGTTCATTGATAGGTATATTAAGATTTTCATATAAGGTTTTAATATCTAATTCGAAATTTATGTCTCCGGGAATTATAAATCGATTTGATAGTATTTCCCTATTATATCTAATGTTTAGTAAAATATCAGGATCTATTTGTTCAACAGTAATTAATTCTGGATTTTGTATGCCTGGATTTATTTGTTGGAGTAATGGATTCACAAATAAATGAATTATTACGATTCTGTTATCAATGTTATTTATGTTGATTGGAAGCAGTTCGATACGGTTATAATCTAGTATAAGTTCTTGGAGCGTTATTATATTAAATATGCTCCCATCAATATTAGTTATTTGGTTGTTAGATAAATTTAACGATTTCAGAGAACTCGTTGTTCCAAAAACATTTTTAAGATCAACTATTTGATTAAAATTTGCTATAAATATTTCAAGATTGGTTAACTTAAATATAGTCTTAGGGATGCTAGCTAAATAGCAATTAGATAAATTTAAATGTCTTATTTTTGAATCTTCTGGAATATTTTCAAATATATCTATATAATCATTAAACCATTCTTCACATTTAATAGTTAATTCATATATAGAATTATAATAAAAAATATTTGTTAATATACTTATGTTTTTAAGTTTTAACACAAGGGTTATCAAATTATCTCTTATACAAGGATACTTCTCAATTTCAGTTAATGTATTATTGAAAAAAGAGAGGCGTTTTAACTGTTTAAATTGAAAAATATTCCTATCAAGTTTACAAATTTGATTATTATACAATTCAAGAATCTCAAGTTTTTGTAATGCTTTATTAGAAACGTAAAATTTTTGTATTTCATTGTTTTGAAGATACAATTCTTGTAAATTATTGAATATGCAATTTTCAATGATCACTGTTATAATTTGATTAGATGTTATTTCTAATTTAATCAGATTAGAAAAAATAAAGATTTCTTTGGGTATTTCTTTGAAGAAATTTAATGAGATATCAAGATTTTCCAAATCAACAGAATTTTGAAAAGAAGAAGGAAACAGAGTTAAATAATTATTACTTAAATTTAGAGTTTTTAAACAATTAAAAATTTCATATGGATTATACATATCATTAGTTTCGTTGGAATGTACGCTGTTTGCATCTGGATGTCTTAACCAATTATTAACATTTTCATTTGAAAATAATTGTTTGGTGGATGATAGATCTAAATTTTTCAAAGTTTTTATTTTATATAAATTTTCATTAATACTTACTAGATTAACACAGCCATTAAAACTTAAAATTTCAAGACTACCCATTTTAATAATTTCCGAAGGTATTGTATTTAATTCATTGTAAGAAAGTGATAGAAATTTTAGGTTTATTAATGAACATAAGACGTCCGGAAATTCACAAAAATAGTTATTGGTTAAATTTAAATGTTCCAATTCGTTAAGATTTTTAAACCGTTGAGGTAATTTAAATAACTTCAAACCGATAAGGAGCAAAGTTTTGAGGTTCTCGATTTCACAAAACATTTTTGGGAGTATATTATATCTTGTTTTAGTATCTTCATTAGTTAAGTTTCCACCATAATTTCTTTATAATTTCCATTGCTTTCATGTATTGTGAAAAAACAGGAAAATTCTAAATTTTCCTTGATTTCATCAAATAATTCATTTATATGTATTCCATCAGAATACACTATTAAAATTTTTAAAACATTATAATTTTTAGATGATATTTTATATTTAATACAAGTTATTAATATTGGAAAATAAAAAAATAATAAATTCATGGATTGTGGATCATAATTTTATATATATTAACAAATATCCTATTTTAAGATAAAACAACCATTTTAGGTATTAAAATTGAATATGGATAAAAAACAATTAATAAATAAATGAAAGAATGTGTATTTTTATTATATACCCATAAAAGTATCAAAGGTCCATATATTTTTTTGGA
The DNA here is from genome assembly GCA_001887945.1 of Spraguea lophii. NCBI lineage: Eukaryota > Fungi > Microsporidia > Spragueidae > Spraguea > Spraguea lophii. The sequence continues at coordinate 94,942 of LDOQ01000176.1, read as the reverse complement.
GCTCTATATCTTTTTATATACATTGTTTGGATAAAAAATCCACATTCAATTATAGTTATTTAAAAGGAAATTTTCTTATAAAAAGTAAATGTGTTAAATTAATTCAACCGTTTGATATTTTTAAAAAGTTCGATAGTTTTGAAACTCAGATATTTATATTGTATTCTTTTGAGAAAAATTTAATTTTTTTACTCTTGTGATGATAAACAAAAAAGAAATAACATTCGAGTATTTTAAGACGATATTCATAGAAGAAAAAGCGGTTATAATAGTGTGTATACATTGTTTTAGCGAGAGGTGCACTGTAAAAAATGTTAAGATTTTAATAAAATGTATAAAAACCAAAACTTTTATTATTAAAAAATTTTTTTTAATTCAAAATTAGAGTGAATAAAGTTATACCAATAATATATAACATTTTAATAAGTAACAAGCGCATTAAATTATTACATAACATAAAAATAAAAACAATAAGGAAAATTGTATTAAAATACAATAAAAATAATAAATTAAATACGAAGGAAATCAATGTAGAAATTAAAGAATCCAAATTCGGTAAGATATAATATAATGAGGTCATATAATAGAGTGAACTTGAATTTTGGAAGCTGTAGAGAGAACAGGCAGGAAAAATAATATTACAGCCTGTTATTAAAAGAAATAAAGATGTATTAAACAGTTATATGAAGAATGTATTATTAAAGATGGCATTATTTCCACAGATTGTTGGTGGTGTTATACTGATATTCATAAAAACTGTTTTTATTCGATTATAAACCATTCTATATCTTTCATTGATACAATTTCGGGAATACACACAAATAATATAGAAGAAACATAATGTAAAATTAAATAATATAAAAAATAACGTATTATTCGCCATTATTAAAATATTATATATCATTGCCTGTTTTTTTTAAGAAATGAAGGTGAAGAAACGTATTCGATCTTAATAAAATTACTAATTATTAATTTTTTTTTATTGTCAGCGTAAGGATATAAAAAAACTATTTTCTTTCAAAAGAGTACAGTATAGGTATCTCACAACCAATAATTTTATTATAAAGTACATTCATAAAAAATAATAAATTTTTAATAATAACTTTTTAATCAGAATTAAAATGGCTCGATGAATTACTGATCATTATAATATTAAATAAATAATTCATTATAAGATACAATTACTTACATTGACTAATCTCTCTATGTATTTATATTAACTTCATCTTATTTTATACTTTAAAATGTTGTGATATCACTTTTTCTCGATCTATATTGGATTTTAACCTGAGTTATGACATAATATTGATTAAGTCAAAGATAATTCCAAATATTATAACTTAACAATTAATTGTGTTTTAACATAAAAATGAAATCGGTACATAAAGCATCTGAGATGCGTTATTAAATCTCAAACCATTTAAAATGTATTTCTCTCGTTATTTATATTATTTTTGTTTTGAAAATTATTTTGAATGAAGAATTGATGATATGGTTTTAAGGTTTTTAACTACCTCACAATTAAGATCTAAATAAATTTATATCGAAAACATGGTAATAATTATCGGATAAATACATACAAATATTATTGAAAGAAAATATATATTTAATAATTTGATGTTAGTCAATCTAATCTTATTAAAAGATTGGATGGAAAATAATATTACATAGAGATTTTTGATAAATTAGAATATGTAAAAATAATTTATTAAAATTTATATATATGAAATATAGATTACGCAGTAAATGACCACAATTCTACGATCTTTCTTTTCGGAATATTCTCGTTAATTTATATTTCTTTTTCAACTTAGAAAATTTTACCAAACCATAATAAAAGAGTAATAAAATCAAAATATTTTAAAACTGGACTCCGCCATGTATATTGGTTATTAATAGTAATTAATTATTAAAAATGAGATATTTATAGCATATAATTCTATTTTTCTGAATTATTTAGTTATGAGATGTAAAATTATAAAATAAATTCAAATAATTTGTAATTATAGGTTTTATTTAGTTTATAAATTAAAAAAAATAATGAATAAGCGTTGTTATAAGTAATTCCAATTTTTATATTACACTATCTAAATAATTTGTTAATTTATGCTGAAACGAAAAGTCTACTTTGCCTGTCATATTTTTTATATATCATCTTATTAGATACCTTATATGTTTTAAGTTTATCAAAATATTTATATATACTAAAGTATCTTTTTCAAAAAACAAATTTTTCAAATATAATTTCAAATCAAAATATTAAAAAGTATTTGGATTTTAAAAATGTTTTATAACTGAAACATACAAAAGATTAAAACAAACTTTGATTGATTTTGTTAGTTTCAAAAATAATATAAAATATCTTTCTATTTCAAAATTATGAATATTCTTTTTATTTTACATAGCATATTTTCAAAAAAAAGATTTGATGACAAGGTAGAAAATATTTCTACTTACACTGATATAAACATGCTCATAGCAATACAAATATTACTTCCAAAAACAGATTCAAAAGATTTTGTTGATAGACCTACAAGGAAACCACTTCATGAAGTAAAAAGAGAATTTAAAAAGATAGAAGCTGAACTTGGATTGAAAGAAATACATCATTATTCTACTAATAGTGGCGATGGTTCTTTGAAACCTAAAAGTACAAAACTTTCTAAGGATGCGTATTCTGATTATGTTTATAATGTAAAAAAAGTTAAAGAAGCAGAAATGGATAAAAGAAAAGTAAAAATGCTTTTAGACTTTGTTAAGGAAAATTTTTTACCTGTAGGTTCTGATATAATCAGCACATTACCTATAGATTACAAAGAACACCCTGATTTTCTTACAAATATTCAAAATAATGAGGTTTACACTATAGGAAGTGCCTTAAATAATATTTGGAAGGAGCTTTCGAAAGAAAAAGCACATTTAAATCCCGGACAAGAATCTACTCTTTTAAGTCTTCCTCATCCATTTATTGTACCTGGTGGAAGATTTAGAGAATTTTATTACTGGGATACTTATTGGATTTTAGAAGGATTACTGGTTAGTGGAATGGATAAATCTGCTATAAATATTTTAAAGAATTTTATCCATATAATAAAAACATATGGGTACATTCCTAATGGAACTAGGAAATATTATTTTTATAGAAGTCAACCACCATATTTCCCAATGATGTTATTAAAAATATTAGATATCGAAAATGGAAAATATAATGATCTTATCCTCTCAGAAGGATTGGAGATGGCAGTAAAAGAATATAATTTTTTTATGGATTATAAAAGTGTTACTGTAAAAGATAAAGATGGTAAAAATTATTTATTGAATTATTTTCATGTTAATACAGACTTCCCTCGTCCAGAATCATTCGGAGAAGATATAGCTACATATATGAATCAAAATATTCAAGGACCTAAAGAAATATTTAGTAATTTAAAATCCGGAGCAGAGACTGGATGGGATTATTCAAGTAGATGGTTCCTTAAAGAAGATGATATTGCAACAATTGCGGTAAAGGATCAAATAAATGTGGATTTAAACGCTATAATGTATAGAAACGAATTGATCATTTCTACACTTTATTCCAGAAAAGGAGATACGAAAAAATCATTAGAATTTTATAAAAAGAGTGAAATAAGGAAAGAAGCTATTAACAAAGTATTATGGAATCATAAAGAAAAAGTATGGATGGATTTTAATTTTATAACAAATCAGTATGTTGATAGAAGATTTTACTTTTCAAATTTATCGCCATTGATTTATGGTATTCAGCCTGTTGAAGGAAATGCATATGATATTCTACTGAAATATTCTAAACCTATTTTTGGTTATCCAGGTGGCATCCCAGTAAGCGGAGAGGGTAAAAATACAGGACAACAATGGGACTTTCCAAATGTATGGGCACCTCACCAACATATGGTTGTTGAAATGCTTTTAAATCTGAATGAAGAGAATATGGCATTACATGTTGCTAGATCGTTCTTTAACTCTGCTCTAATGGGATATTATCAATCAAAAGCTTTTTTTGAGAAATATGACTGTAAAAATCTAGGTTTCACGGGAGGTGGTGGAGAATATACACCGCAAACTGGATTCGGCTGGACCAATGGTACTATCCTTAGTTTTATAGGAAAGTTCGGTGATAAATTAATGGAAGAAAATAACCATACTCTTTCGTATAAAAAAATAGTTGAAGAATTAACAGCAAAATCCTCAGTGAAAAGTAGTGAAGAAATTATAAAAGAATTTGAAAAAGAACCAGAAAGTATTTTGAAACCATTTGAAAACATCCTAGAACCTAAGTCTAATCTCACTTCCCCTATGATGACAATATGAGTAATTAAAAGTTGATATTTAATATTTTAAAAAACCAAATCCCCAATTAATCATGGTATATTTCTAAACATCACACAAACTTTGGCTATAATTAAGATTACAATTTAAATTCTTAATATTTTTTTCCCCCATTTCCCACGCATGTTAAAATTTCCATATTATGATAAAATGATTTTAAAAAATAAAATTTTACTTGAAAAAATAGAAATTTCCATAGAAACATTGCTTGACGAATTTAAAGAAAATCCAACACTACCCAACCTTCTCTTATTTCCTACTAAATATTCCTTCACCATAACCCCATTTCATAGTAAAAACAAAGAAAAAATATTTTATTTTATCCTATTCTCCTACATCCTACTCAACTTAGAAGAAGAAGATAATGGAAAGATAATATCCTTCTATACATTTATTCTCTTCCAATTCTTTTTCAAAGCAAATAAACAATTTAAAATATTTATAACAGAAAAACAAATAAAAATCATTAAAGAAAATAATACATGGAACCAAATGAATAATAAATGCTATGATAAACTTTTAGAAGAAAATGGATTTATTATTTTTAAAATAGAATTTAATTTAGATGAAGAAATAAATGCAATAGAAAAAGAAGTAGAGAAATATGAAAGATATTTTAATGATAATATGTTTTAATTCTATTAATTTAATATGTTATTATATTTTATCATAATTATTTTAATTACATAAATTTTATTTATATTTTATTTTCATTTACCATTTCTAAAAAACCAGCCATATCTCTACAGAATATTATATTGGTATTACTATTCCATCTTACTTTTTTTAAATTTTTAGGTTCTCCTATAATTATACCATTGAAATTTCTTTTATTAAGATTTTCTAAATATTTTCTTGCATTCATATCAATATACGTACAATTAGTAAAATCAAAAACAGAAATATCCTGTGGTTGTATATCCATTAATTTATGAATATTTAAAAAATCTAAAGATCCATTGACTGTTATAATAGATATAGGCTTAGTTTCTTTACTGCATCGCATAATATTTTCAGATTGTATAAAATCAGGTGTATTTTTTATTTTCTTTGTTTTAATATAATAAAAATATGTTATATATCCTAAACATATACCAATATAAGCATTTAAAAATATAAATGATGTAATACCTGTTAATAAACAGAATAAAAATTCTGTTGTGGTGAATTCGTTTATATTTTTAAAAATATCATAAAATATTTTTAATGCAAAATAAAGGAAGAACGTAGAAGTAAGTATTTTAGGCCATACAAATATAAAATATTTGTAAAATAATATATAGAGTATTAGAAATAATATAGATAATAGGTTGGCAAGGGCTATACCGCTCTTTCTGATTTTTGTATTTTTTTCTACTTGAACAGATTTCATGCCAACAGAAGAAGCACTAATAAGATAATTTATAGTTCTTGGTTTACAATTGAAACTATTCTCATAATCATTATCAACAATATAAATACAGATAATAAACAAAATAGAAGTTACACTAAATATAAAATATATCGATTTAAAAATACTTATATAAGAAATAGCAATCTCTGTTTTTCTGAAATAAAATATTTCTGTTGAAAAATAATATCCACTACCAGTTCTATTTCCGTTATAAATTCCTAATCCTATTAAATAATTACAAATATTATTATATTTATCGGAATAGAAGAAAATAAAACTCAATAAAAAAAATATAAAGCCTGTAAAATATACAGTATAGCTTATTTTCTTATTATAATTTTCTAAACATAAAAATAGGGCAGCTATAATCATAGAAATAAAGAATAAAAATATACCGTTGGTTCCTATTCTAAAATCACTGATATCTACATATGTAATAAATCCCATTAATAAGAAATTTAAGGCTGAACATATCATCACTCCTTTTAAAATTGGTATAGGAATATTTTTAATCGTTTTTACTTTACCAAACATCATAAAACCAAATATAAAAAAAATAATGACAGAAATACCTAATACTATTAAACCATTATACAATGCTTCCCTGTTATTTCTACACCCCATACAACATATTTTTATTATACATTGCATATACACCAAAAGTTCTGAATGTATTTTCCATCGTATTTTTAATCTCTGTGTAACAAAAAGAATAAAGAAAATAATAATGGTGGTTAAAGCATGAAAGAAACACCCAAAGCTATTAAACTCTGAAATACCAAACACTGAACTTCCTATGCTCAGATTCTCCATTATAAATATTAATACGAAACGTATAAATATCATATAAATATCTAACATTCTATCACTATTGCTTATAAAGCTATTACTCATATTCTCTTCTTCAGAATGTGTTATAACTCTAAGCCTACCGGAATCTATTATTTTTATTATACTCTTTTCTTCGACCTCTAAATCTTTTACTTTTATCTTATTTACGTTTATTTTACCATCACAAACCTTATTACCTGTTTTTGCATTTATTTTATCATCACAAATATTTTCTACAATAAAATTATTATCTCTTCTACTATCATTCCTAATACTCTTATCATCATCATGATTTATTATTTTACTTTCTACAATAATTTCATCATCCGTCTTACTCTCTTCCATATTCTCGATATTTAAATCTTCTAACATTATTTCTTCACTTTTTAAAAAATCTTCTATAATTGTTTTTAAAAAGGTTTCATTCTCTTTTGATATATTCAATATTTTATGACCTATTTCATTCTCCCCTAATATTTTTACTTCTTTAATATTTACCTCTTCTTCTTCTTTTATATCAGTAACATCATTAATAGATAAAAGACTATTACTAAGACTATCATTCATTTTTAGTTCGATAGGAGGATATGATATTATATTAATATCTTTACTTTCTGTATTGTTGTTAATAGCTATATTTTTATTATTAGTAATAATCTTTATATTCTCAGGGCCGATAATATTCTTATCATCAAAGTTAACAATGATATCATTATTACTATTGTTATTATTATTATTATTACTGTTATTATCACTATTTTTATCACACCCATTATTATTATCTTCTTTTTTTCTTTCATATTCTTCTTCTGTCCTCTTTATAAACATTTCTATTTTATTTTTTATTCTTTTATTATGCTTCTCAAGACTATCATTGTCATCTTCTATTGATTTTTCTATATTTTTCATTTCATTTTCAAATCTTACTATTTCTTCATCTTTATCCTTATCATGTTTTTCTTCATTAAGTCTTTCCCTTATCCTTTCTTTTCTTTCGCATATTTTATCTAAAATACTTCCTACAGTCTCACTTTGTTCATATGTAGTTTCTTCAATATTTATCGTATTATTTTTACTTTCATCTATGTTATGTGTATTTTCTTCTGTATCTATACTATTTTTACTTATGTTATTTGTTCTGTCTTCTACATCTGTTATATCATCTTTACTCTGTGTCATTAATGTTTATAGAAAATAAAATATTATAAAGTAATAAATCGTTTTTTTATAAAAAAGAACCTGAATTTTAGTGATAAATTTTAATTAAAATAAACAATTAAATATTCTAATATATTAATAAGAGATTATGATATAAAATTAAATATTTAATAAGGTTGTAATATAATATATTTAATAAAGATATTATAATATTTAATTTTATATTTTAATCATTTATTAATATAATATATAATATAATTTATTTATTAAATATTTAGTTGCTTATTATGGGTAATACAGAAAGATAGAAAGTTTATTTTAATAAATTGTTTTATTTAAATGATATACAGATTTATAGGAAACCTTAAAATGTTTTTATTTTAAATATTATATTTCAACTTGGTTGTATAAAGGAAGGTGTATATTGCTGTAACAGAAGACATCTTAGAACAAATAAAATGCATAAGAAGAAAAGACGATGCTGCTATTATCCGCTATATATTTACTGAGGATAACTCTTGAATTCAAATCGATGCACAGGAAGGACATATGACAAAGGTCGGTTATGTATCATAGTTTACTATATATAAAATTGTTAAGGCTAATAAAATCATTAGAAAGAGTTTGAAAAGAAGGTCTTCTGTAATCTTTTAAGATGATCATAAAAGATAGGTTATTAGATATTACTCCATACTTCCTGGGATGGTAGTAAAATAGCTTTATTTTTCGATGGAGCATTTTAAAGTATTTATTAAAAAAGCGTATGATAAAATATATTTAGTGAAAATACAATTTTAATATTAGGTAATATTAGATTTCACAAAACTAATGATGTTTTATCCTAGTCAATAGAAGAAAGCATAGGGTGTTTGTTTTTACTACTTACATTCCTGTACTAAATTGTATAAAGAATACTGTTAACTATTTAAAAGTAAATAGAAGAGATGTTTTAAGAAAATATATTTTAAAGGCAGTAAACAACTTTAATAATAACAACAATTAACCAAATAGATATCAGATGATAACTAAATCCCAAACCTTAGTGAATTCGATTCCCTCACTCAGACAAATTTTTAAAAAAAGAATAAAAGATAAAGAGAAGAAGAGGAAAGGTTATTGACTGACCGGGATTTGATAAGACAGCATTATCTATGCCTTGTGTGATAGCCACGTCACCAGGTTAAATTGATGATTAATCCATGTACTTACAATCCTTCTATTGATTCGTTATCGTGTCAATATTATACCAAGAAAGGTGTTAGGGATCTCATTAAGGATAATAAACGATGATCACACCATACGCAAAATTTCACCGATCTGGAACTTAATATAAAATGTGGTTAATGCATACTGTAATAAACCCAGGTTGGTACAGGTTTAAACGTGCTTAGGAACTTAAGGGATAAACCACAATAGGCTGTAACTGGCCAGGAAACTTTTATAAATAAAAGTTTCTTTAAAAAAAAGTAAACTCCATTTGGAAAATATACAAATTTATTTGAATAAATAAAAATATTTTGAAATCTTATATTTCATGGGTTTTTTATTTCCTATCAAAATACGAAAAACCCCATATACTTATATATCACTGGAGTTTTATAATTACTGCGTTCTATAGATAATAAATATCGGTAATACAGAGGTGGTATGATTAGAATAGTTTACTGTCTACAAACTTTATTTGCGAAATTTTTATTCATTTAAAATGATTACGCCTCCAATATCTCGAGTCAGGATTATATTTCATGAGGGATGTTAAATACTGTTAAAATAAATAGATACAATTTATATCATAAAGGATATAAATTATTTATGAATTATTACAAACTAATTACAAACAAGAAATTTTTTAAAAAATAATGGTTATATTACCTCTTTAAATATAAGTATCTTATATTTATAAATAGCGAATTTTAAATTTAAAAGTTTAATTCAGATCATCTCCAAGCAATCCATATATTTTAACCTATGTGGTAAGGTTTGTTTCATTTGATGGGCCAGATGGTGATGGTAAAGGGTTATTATCATTGTCAAAGTTGCTATTTCTATTATCGAGATTTATATTTAAATTTTTGTTTGCAGCAACGAGTACTACTCTTTCATGTTTATTCCTATTTTTCCACCTTCTCACCAACCTCATAATACACTCGACAATCAAAATTATAACAAAAATTACAAGAAGCACAATACTACAAATTACATATATTAATTTTTTTATCTTCTCTTTTCTCCTCGATTTCTCTAATTCTTTATAATCTGCATTTTCTGTATCCGAGTTGTCTTGATCTGTTTGTGTTTTTTTAACTCCAACTTTCTTTTGACAACATTGACGTCTATTTATTAAATCGGGATTTGGATTTTTAACATCATCTATTTGTGTATTATACGATATTTTAGCTATCCCTAGTGTATTTTCTGGTACACTTTGAGTTTTAAAACTATTTTTATTTTGTATCGTATTATTATTTTCATCATATGAATTATTTATTTTTGTACAGGAAACTAATATATTTTCATGCATATTACATTGGTTTGTATTTTTTCCAATATATCTTTCAACCAGTTTGTGGTTTATTGTCTCATAATAAATTTTGGTATATATTTCCAAATCAACATGAGCAAATATAAAATGATTGATATTATATATTTTTGAATCCTTATTAATTGTTAAATCAAACAAAAGACATTCTATTTGCTCGGAACTTGAATTATCTACATTGTAGATATTTTGATTTTCCGAACATTTTGAATTAGAATATGTGGTATTATCAAAACAATTTTGTGGGAGCATTAGAAGTATGCAGTTATAAAAAATTTTCGCCTCAAGCTGATTAAATAATTCGAGGTGTTGATCAGGTAACGAGGTAGAAATTTTTATTGGGTCTATAGAATAATCATACCACAAGATTGTATGAAAACATTTTTCTTCAATAAATGCTGTTACTTTAAAAATTACAGAGATAATTCCAAAATAATAATCGCGATCTTTTGATTTTAAATTCCCATCGATTATTTCATGAAACTCTGATTCCTCTATATTAACAGTTAACCCTTCCTTATCCACAAATTTAATCACAATAGCATCATATTCTATTTCTGTGATTTTCACATGTTTTTTCTGATATATAGAATTTGGCAACCAAAATGAAATTGTACCGTTGATTTCATATTTTTCTTCTTGAATATTTTCCAATGTTAATATCTTTTTTGTTTCTTTCTTGAGAATATTATTATTTGATGCCTTAATACTATGTAGAAAACTATCATAATTTAAAATTATAAATATTATAAATAAATTTGAAAAGTTCACCATCCCTCTCCTTCAATATTATTATTTAAAATAAAAAGATCATTATTTTTGTCATTTTTTAATGGAAGATCTATTACATAAAATTATATATTTATAATTTAGAATATATACTGCTTTGTGTTTAATTTTAAATTATATTGTATTTAACTTTGCAATTTTTTAAAAAATAACACTTTAATTATAACTAAAATGATCCAATAGATTCTGGCTCTTAAGATCTGAGATGATTGGCTTTTATAAAATTATGAGCAACTCATAATAACTAGTTTCGTTGTATATATATATATTAATTTCGTTTCGGATATGCTTCAGAATGTTAATATTTTATTGCGTAGGATAAAATCATCATCCTTTTATCTTTAATATGGTTTTAACATTATCAACCAATTACTACTTAATTCTATTAGTTGACCAATTGTATAGGACACAACTAATACCATGTTATTGAATCCTACACATTTAACAACTTTTCTATTTCTCGCCGTTTTGAAAATTTGTTTGAGTGAGAGATTCAAACACTAAAATTTGGTATTTGTTTATCATTCCATAACCACTGAGGTATTGGACCTGAAAAAAAATGACTTTATCAAAATTTTTGTAAATAAATAAAAATGTTTTATAAGAATATTTTTCTATAAGTAATATGCTGCTGATATTTTTTCCTTCTGGCTCTAAAGAATTTCGTTTTCTTCTCTTCTATTTATATTTAATAAAATCATATATATATTTAAATATTATTTTTAATCAATTATGCTTTCTTATTTTAACAATAAATCTTTTAGGTTGCATATCATTTTTTCTATTTTTCATCAAAGAACAAGGAAAAACTTTTTGTAATTTTAAAGGACAATTTTTTCCTACGACCTAATTCATCAATTTAATAAATACAATGATATATATTTTGTATAAAATAGTTATGTCATAAACCACGATAGCCAGGAAATTTTTATATATAAAGTTTCATACAAAAATAATTATATAAGAAAAATCGGTAAAAATGGGGTTTTTATCTGTATAGTTATTTTATTGCTAATAATTTTAAATACTACTATAGATCAGAAATTTCTATAAATAAAACTTCATTTTAAAAAATATTTTTATATGAAATTAAATATGTTTAATTAAATATCAATCTATATTTAATATATCTATATATGATTATTTATTCTTATAATAATAACAAGAATATTTATAAATAATTATTTTGTGTTATATTATTTATTTATCTGTCAACTTTATATTGATGATATATAATATTTTATTGATTTATATTCTAGAAGATAAAATACTAAGAATATTTATAGATAATTATTTTATTTCATTTTATTTTTATATTTGGTAATTTACCCTTCAAGAATGAAAGCTTTAAATTTGGAAGAAGAAATTATGCATTTGGATATTCCCGAGTCTAAAAAGATAGAAATAAAGAAGAGTAAGAAATTATCAGATAATTTAAATATGATATTTAAATTAACAGATAATAGATCTAAGATTGTTTATATTTTATCTACTTTGATAGATATAAAGAAAAATAATATAACAGAAGATAATTTAAAAGAAGTGGTGAAATTAATAGAAGAAGGTGTAATTGGGAATGAAAAGATTTTGAAATTTGCTTTGGAAGAGGTAAAAAATAAAAATAGTTTAAGTGGTTTTGATACTTCGTATGATGGAATTGAGGATTTTATAAAAAAATCTACTCTTGGAAGAAAAGAATTGTTGAAGGAAATTAGTAAGCATAAGAAATTTAGATTTGCTCCAGGAAATGAGGTTATAAAATTAATGGATAAATTATGCATAAATAAAGATACGAAGGTTTCTAAATGTAAGGATGAATATGGTACTGGAGAAATATCATTTATGCATAAACCAGGTGAGAATCCTCAACTTAATGATAAGATTATGGAGGAACATTTAAAAAGAACCGGTGGAAAAGTAGTTACTCGATTTCCTCCAGAACCTAATGGTTTTTTACATATTGGACATGCAAAAGCTTTAAATTTAGATTTTGGTTATGCAGAAAAATATGGAGGAATTACGTATTTACGATATGATGATACTAATCCTAAGAATGAGAAAGAAATTTATTATAAAAAAGTACTTGAAGACGTAGAATGGTTGGGATTTAAACCTTATAAAATAACTGCTGCTAGTGATTACTTCCAAAAATTAATAGATTTTGGAATAGAATTGATAAAGAAAGGGAAAGCATTTGTATGCCATCAAACACCCGAGGAAATGAAAGATAGTAGAAAAAATCTAACACCATCACCATGGAGAGAGAGATCAATAGCAGTTAATTTAGAATTATTCAATGAAATGATAGAAGGAAAATGGAAAGAGGGTGAAATTTCATTAAGATTAAAAATGGATTATAAATCTAAAAACCCTCTTCTTCATGACCTAGTAGCTTTTAGAGTGATAGATCATCCACATTGTAGAACTGGTAATAAATTTAAGATATATCCAGCATATGATTTTACACATTGCATTAGTGATTCTTTAGAAGATATAACACACTCATTTTGTTCCAGAGAATTTTACCAAAGAAAAGAAACATATTATTGGGTGGTAGATAACTTAGAAATTTATAGACCAGTACAATGGGAATTTTCTAGATTAAATATTTCGAATACCATTCTTTCTAAAAGAAAGCTTACTAGGTTAATAGATAACTCTGTGGTGGATGGATGGGATGATCCAAGATTACCTACTATCCAAGGATTGAGAAGAAGAGGATATACTCCTGAATCTATAAACAGGTTTGCTAAAGAAGTTGGAATTACCTACAATGAAACAATTGTGGATATAAAGATTTTAGAATCTTTCCTGAGAGAAGATTTATTTAAAAAGAGTAAAAGAATTATGGCGGTCAGAAATCCTTATAAATTGGTGGTAGAAAATTTCAATGGTCCATTCACGGTAGATTTTAACGATAAAAATTCAAATAATGAAAATAATATTTTAAAGGTTAGTAACACAATATTTATAGACAGTTCTGATATTTTGGATACCACTGATCCTGATTATCATAGATTAACACCAACACAGCCTGTAGGACTATATAAACTTTTTACTGTTAGAGTAAAAAAGATGTATGCTGATTATGCAACTGTTGAAATTGTGGATGAAAAGCCTAAGAAATATATTCAATGGGTATCAGATGGAATACCTGTGGAATTAAGAATGTATAAGAATTTATTTAAATCTTCTAATCCAGAAGAAGTTGATATGATGACAGATATTAACCCTGATAGTCTTAAAATTATTGAAGGATTAGCTGATAGAAGGATTGAAAAATGTCAAATAGAGGATAAATATCAATTCCAGAGAATAGGGTATTTTTGCATTGATAAGGATACAGACAAAGAGAATGGAAAGATAGTAGCTAATTTAACTATTGAACTTAAAGGAAGTAATGTTTAGAAAAATAAATATTTTTCAATAGAACGTATAAATATTCTTTAATAATTTTTTTATTAAAATTTTGTTATATTTTTTATTATTGATATTTAATTATGATCCAAAGAATTAAGACAGCCGAGAATATTAAAATTACTAAATAAAGCATCTGTGATATATATATATCACAAAAATTTTTGTTGATAAAAAATATTTTTTTGTTTAACCCTATGGCAAAAAGAACATTGTCTCCAGGCGCATTAAGAAGATTATGCACAGAAGAGTCAAGAATGAAAAATGATTGTAAAGGATGTGGATTTGAAGCCAGTCCTAGTATAGTTGGTGGTGAAAAAGATTATACCCAATGGGACGTATATATTACCGGCCCTGGTGATTCTCTCTATGAAAATTGTATTTTACATGCAATATTAATATTTGATTACAATTATCCTTTAGTTCCTCCTAAAATGAAGTTTGTTACTGAAATGTTCCATCCTAATATTTTTAAAGATGGAAATGTTTGTATAAGTATTCTTCATATGGCTAGTGATGATCCTACGTCATATGAAAAACCTGATGAAAACTGGACACCTGTTCAAAATATTAGAACTGTTGTTTTGAGTGTGATCAGCATGCTAAATGAACCTAATATAAATTCACCTGCAAATGTTGATGCTTCAAAACTTTTTAAAAATGCATATGAAGAATATTGCGAAAAAGTTAAAGAATTAATGAAAGCACAGAAAAAATAAAAGTTTTTAATAAAAATCGGTATTAAACTAAAAGTTTTAAAAAAAAAAGAATTTTGATATTTCATTGGAAAAATTAAATTTGGGATAAAACAAGAAAACAAAAGAATAATATTTCATTAAAAATAAAGATTGTTAATTAAAAAAAATATTGTTCTTTTATAAAATTAGT
The DNA here is from genome assembly GCA_001887945.1 of Spraguea lophii. Classification (NCBI taxonomy): domain Eukaryota; kingdom Fungi; phylum Microsporidia; family Spragueidae; genus Spraguea; species Spraguea lophii. The sequence continues at coordinate 79,580 of LDOQ01000176.1, read as the reverse complement.
AAATATAATATTTTTTATCAATAATAAATATCTACGGTCATAATATATAATATTTTATTATATTATTTTTCATACGTTATAAAATTATATTGGTAATTATATATTATATCATTTAATATTATGTTTATAAATTTTATTATATTATTTTGTTATTGTTAATTTATATAAATTATTCTTTGTTTTATTTTCTGAAAACTCATAAACTTTTAATTTCGAATACTTGTATTCTTAATCTTATTTTTATTTTTTGTTGTTTACAATCTTATGACAATTATATTATATCAAATAAATAAAATAGAAAATAAGTTATACAATAGATATTTAAAATTATGTTTAATTTATATATATAACATATTTATTATCTTATTTATTTTATAACTATATTTTTATTATAACGGGGAAAGTTTATGGTAATTTATCGTTTAAGGAAATAATAGTTTATAATAAAGATAATATGAATTAATTATAAATATATTATTTATTTATTCCTTAAAAAGTAAATTTATAACGGTAGAATAATAATATTATTATAATAGAAGAGTGATTCAAAAAAATATGTTACAATAGTAGAGTGATCATAAGAAGATGTGTTAATATTTTAAATATTTCAAAAAGATGTTACAATAAAATATTGAATAATTAATTTCAGGGATTAATGGTCTCAAATTATTGTAGGTTGCAACCGACCAAGAGAAAATTTGGTAATGGGTCTTCCTGAAGAAACTGATTTATCAGATTGGGAAGTGAGTTGAAGATGAAAAGGATATGAAATAGCTGTATGTTCAAATAATAATAGTCATATATCTTAAATAAATCTTCTTATGTTAAAAAAATTAATATAAATAAATATATTATAAAGAAACAATTATAAATATTTACAATACGCCATGTTCATAAAATATTGTCTGTTTAAACAACTGTATGGATTTTTATATTAATTAAAAAATAATATATTAAATTTATTTGACAGATCATGCCCTAATTTTAAGAAGATGATTATACTTAAATGTGATGATTAAATAGAGCCGTTTAGATGGAGAAGGATTAGGACAAAGTAGAAGGTAAACCCTGGAATTTTTAAATATGGTTTTTAAATTTATATTTACGAAATACTTCAAGTCTTATTGGAAATATGTAATAAATCAACGTATAAACTTATTATAAACGAAATAACTTTAATAATATTTTAATTATTATCAAAGTGCACCAACAGCTTCGGCCCGTCATGTTTAAAGTTATTGATTCTTTTAAATTGAAAGTTATAACAAATATAATAGGTATCAGTTAAATAGTAATGATAATATCATAGTAATTATGGAAATAATAATCTTAAAAATAAATTATATCACAAAAAAATCTTTTACCAAATTTTAAATAATTATAGATTTAAATCAGTGAGGAGACAATTGGTATAAACATTAAAACAAGAATTGTAATAATAAAATACGACTAAAAAGCTTATTCTACTTATCGAAATTAGGGTATATATGTAAGATAATCAATTACAACGAAATTTTATACATTCTTAAAACTGATGGTATTCACTCGAATTGGTTAAAATTCATGATTATATCGAAAAACAACATATTAATAATTTAAAAGATTAAAAAGTCAAGTTGTAATATACTTCTGATATCAAGAAGTTTTAATTATAAAAGATATTAAAGGATTAGTAGCTGAGAGTTTAATTTGTTTTAAGTTTATTATTTTTTTTTGCCTTTATGAAGTTTTTATCTGTATAAATTATCCGTTATTGGTTTTAAATAAATGTTATTTTAAGATGGTACAAGGAAAACATTAAATGTGTTATTGAAGAATTATATTAAAATTTATTTGATAAATTCCATTTATTTTTTTTGGTTTTAACAAAAATTGAATTTAACTTGGAACTTCTTTTGGCTTTTGCCCATTTATGTAAAATAGTTATAATACTTTAAATGCTTCTAAGAACATATTACAATGAAAAAATGATTTCATTATGTAAAAACAAAATAATATATCTTTTATAAATATGAATTTCGGATAATAATAGGATAGGTATAATGAACTAAAATATAACTCTGTTCCTGCACATAATGGCACAAAAAGGTATTCTTTATAAAAATGTCGTAAAAATATGTTCTTACTTTTTTTAAATTCTGTTTTATAAAATAAATGACTTGCAAAATAAATACTATTGGATATAAAATCTATTATATACAAAAGAAATACGTGAGTGGCAATATTTTTGCATTTGAAAATAATTATAAGATATCCTAATCTATCGTTGAACATATCTAAACATCTACCTAATATTGAAACTTGGTTAAATTTACGTGCAATAAAACCATCAATAAGATCTATAGAACTAGATAATAAGTGTAATATAATAAACATAATTCCTGATGCAAAGATAGAACATATGTTAAGATAAAATCTGATATAACACAAAATATTTGCGTATGTGAATAGTGATGTCATATATAGGATATTTCAGAAAAAAAAATATGGATTGTAAAAAAAATTTTCCGTTGAAAGCAATTGAAGTTCATTAAAATTTTGACTAAATGAGAAATCTTACATTCAAAAGATCACTAACCTTTCCTTACATTCTGATGCAATAATTTTATAAAAAAACACACGGTGTTATTATTAAAACGTCTAATAGATTTTGCCACATAATTTTTCAATATTCCTTTAATAGACTTTGACTACATATTTAGACAAGTATTTTGGAGTTGGAATATCCTACATATACCCTTTTGAAGGTCATTAAAATTTTTTTTATCCTTGCTGCTGACCAAAAAAATTAAGTTGGAAGATGTGAAAAAACGTATTCGATTCGTTATTAAACAAGTTTATAAATATTCAAAATTGTTTTTTTTGTCTGGTAATATGAAGGAAATAAAAAATAAAAAAAAATATAGAAAAGCAAAATTTATTTCTGTCATCGTCAAGTTATATGAAAAATGATATCACGATATTGTTGAAATCAACGCCGAAGAATATAATAATTAAATTTGAAGAAAATTAAACAATTATTATTTAAAAACCCTATAAAAACGGTAGGAAAAGATATAATTGTAGAAATAGGTGAGTCAAAATTTGATAAGAGGAAATATAACAAAGGATATAAGGTCAATTAGAAGCCGGTACGGTAGAAGAACCAATAACAGACTATTATTGTTAAAAGTAATTGAAGATCTAGGTAAAAAAATCTCTCAGATATTATAAAAACTCATATTAAGCATGAATTCTGATTATATTCAGATTGTTGGAAAGGATGTAATATAAAAGACGTAGAGATGAAATATTACATTGTAAGCTACAACAAAATTTCAAAGATTCTGAAATTATTGTACACATTAACACAATAGAAGGTACTTGAATATAACGTAAAAAAGTTTGTAACCAAAAGTTATTTTAATTCAAAAAAAATTGCAATTCTTTTCAAATCTTTTTATATTTATGAAAAATGAAAAAAATAATGTTTTTTATAACCTAATTGACATTTTATTCATTGCTTAATATTTTATTTTCAAAGGTAAAAAAATTTTAATGACATTCAAAAGGGGCATACGTAGGGTACCCTTTAGCCAGTTTCTGTTTATGTAAATACGTGGAATACAATAATATAATAATATGTTAGAAATATACTATTAATTTAAATAAAAATGTATTCGAAACGTTTAAAATATAATGTATTACTCTATTTGATTTGTAATATAATTTTACTTTTATAAATATTAGACAATATCATCATTTAAATATAATTATCATAAACTAAAAAGAGTTGTTGCAAATAAAATAGAATTATAAATTATATTTGAAAATACCCACAACAACTAATTAGCCATACAAATTTTCCTTAAATAACATTTTTTATAACTAAAAAATCATATAAAAATTATTTTTTTCAAAAAATTATTACTTTTTAATTTTTGAGATAACTGATAATTATTTTATGAGAATAAAAAAAAATTTTGAATTAAAAAATCATATTTTATGAATTTAATATAAATTATATAATTTTTTTATTCTTAGTCAATTAACTTATTGAATGAAATGTCACGCAATTTTCTAAATGGAGAAATAATTTTTTATTGTTATAAAAATTCGATTTTTAAAAAAGATCGAAAGTATTAATTTCTATGTTATACGTAAAAATATATTACTTACAAAAAATCAATTAAAAATTAACGAAAAATTTTATGACTTTTATTTTATAACAAATTTAACGTGATAGAGTAATGCTATTTTCAATCTTTTTGTAGCATAAAATAGATGTATTTTGTATGATTTATAAATGTTAAAAGAAAAAAATTTATAAAAATTATTTATTTTTACAAAATAAGATTTATAAACGAATTCAAGTATATTTTTATATTTTTAATTTTTAAAAAGTAATGTACTATAGGTTGTCATAATTTTTTGGAAAATTATGTCAAAAATATGATTTTTTAAAGTTTAGATTATTAAGCAATACGATGCTCGTAAACGAAAAAACGCCTGAATTTATACTTCAGAAAGTCCTAGGTAATTTTTGCATTGATAAGAAAGCTCTTGGGCAAGCGCTAGATAAAAGTAACATAGATTTTATATATCTCTACATATCTGAAGTAGCGACGAAAAACAGAAATATAATTATTCTTACACAAAGCTTATTGGATGAAATAAATAAAAATATGAAAGTAAAAATTCCAAAATTGAATATAGATGTTTTATTTAGTGATGTTTTAAAATGTTTTTTTATTTCTAGGAATTGTGATGTTATCAACAATGTAAATTTTAGCAATACGGCAAAAATTCAAGCAATGGAAATATTTGCTTCTGATAATAAAAATATGGAAAATGTTATTAAAAATATAACTAGTGATGATAATTATGAATTTCAAAGTGAAAATACTTTGAATAAAGATGTAGTTCCGGATTATTATATTTGCAAACGTAATAACAAACCAGTATTTGAATTTTTTTACTCACTAATAAAAAGTTATACAAATTTAAAAGAAGAAACAAACGAATATAAAATTTTAATAGAAAAATGTAAAACTATCGAACATATTTACGATGAATATTTATATACATTGGAAACATTCTTTACAAAATTCCAATCTAAAAATAAAACAATGAATTTATCGTTTCTTAGAAGTACTGTTAATTTTTATTGCAATATAAATGAATGTTATCTTAATTTTTTAAGTGATGAATCAGAATACAATAAGAGAAATGTGATAAATATAAATTTTAAATGTGATAGAAGGGGTAAGGGATGGTTTATCGTCTCTAAAGAAGCTGTATACACTTCATTTGGGTTATTATTTTTACTTCAAAAATTATTGTTCTTTTCGAATATTTCTTTAAATGATTTTAAATACCATTTCCAATTTATAATCATAGTTCTAGCATCTGTATTTTATTTTTCTACGGAAAAAACTTTAAAAACCATCAATAATACAAATAACAACCTCTTTAAATCCGTATTAAGAAATATATGTAACAGTAATTATTATAGAAATTTTATGTACATTATATCCGTTGGTATGATCTTTTTGTTACTTGTCGATAAATTTTCTAATATCTCAAAAGCATTTATTCCTTATAGTATAATAAGCGTTATTGCTTCTTCTATGCCATTCTTAGCACAAACCTTTAACAATATCATTTCATTCTTTTATGTGCGACATTATAAAGATTGTATGATATATTTGTATAGAAAAGTTATATATGTACTTTTATATGATGTTTATTTATTACAGATATTAATTTTCTTTAAAGATATTATATTATTCTTTTACTGTATAAATTTTAATGGTAAAAAAACATTTAAATGCATTTTTATTAGTATTTTATATTTTATAAAATTATTTCAAATAATAGATAAAATTAAAAGACGAGGAATGTGTCGAATGTTCATAATTGAAATTATAAAATTACTTCTAACCATTTCTTATGGTATTACGAAAAATATAATGGGGAAAAAATCAATAGGTCTCTCTCTTGCTGCATGTTATGAAACAGGTTGTTTTTTGTGGGAGGTTTTGGTGGAAATGAGACTTAATAGAGAAATAAAAATATTCTATAATATTTTTTATGTAATAGCGTTGGCCATGTCATTATCATATCATTTTCTAAAGTATCTGCGTATGTATTATATGGATAATATGTCATATGTTTGGGTGAATGTTTTAGGAACAATCTATAAAATATATTTTTGGTCAGTATTTTACAATGAAAATAGTTATATAGAATATCTTCAAAGAATAAATGATGAAAAAAATATAATGATAGAGGAATAAAACAACGTGTTTAAAAATAAAGATTTAATAACAAAATTATAAATTTGAAATTTTTCTATTTTATATTTGGATTTATCCAAATATATATTCTGTTAGTTATAAATATAAATTTCGGATTTTCTTATCCTTGTTTAGGAACATTTAAGTTGAACGCATTATTAGATCTTGTTATTTTTTTCAAATAATACTTTAATTATTATCAAAGTGTTCAGGTTAATTGCAACCCATTATGTTATGGCCCCATTGGTTCCTAAGTACATTTAAATTTGTATTAGCTGGTTTTGCTATATATATGTATTAATCTTCTCGTATCCCATGCTCTAAAATATTTAAACTTTGCGTATGATACATGTTACCATGTTTCGTTTGGTTTTTAGAGATTCTTAACCTTCTTCTTACCATAATACTGACAGAATCATAAATCAATATAAAGATACGATTGCATTAATTAACATTATTTTAATCGAGTAATGAGATGGATATACAAAGCTTATCCAAGTTATGCTATTCACTCGAACATTCACCGAACCATCTACATTCTCCGTTTTCTATCACCTTTTTACTTTTTTTAATATGAATTTTATTAAATTCAAAAAGATGAGTGTTGTAATGCAAGGAAATAATTTTATTTACTTTTAAACTGTTTTCTTATCTCATATTAAACGAATAAAAGCTGAAAAATATATAAAATATAACTTACTTACCAACGAATTTAAAATTCATTTATAAGGTAAATGTAGAAGTAATACCATTTGTATCAACCTGAGATAACGTGGTAACTAACTTTAACAATAAGATTATAATCAAACTTAAGAGAGGAAATAATTGTATACATTCAATCCATTGTAATTAAGAAAACAGTGAAACTCTGTAACTTTAAAAGACGAAAAAAGGAAATGAAATCTTCTTGAACCAAGAATGAAAAAAATATCAACAAAATATCATTTAAAGAAAAAAATTCTTATATGACACCTATAATTAAAATTATTCATTATTATCTCACATACATATTTATTTAAAAAACTAAAAACATTTTGATAAACTATTATATATTTTTCACTTAAAACGTTATGTTAAAAACATTGGATTAAAAAAAAATATGATAATAAAATACTGTTATTAAGAATATTTTAATTTTAAATCCATCCAAATAAATATTTATTCATCTTTTTTATCTATCGTATCTTCTTCCACCGCTAATCCTTTAACTGCTTCATAAATCATTACAACATGAAAAAAACTTTTCATTATATAAAAAATACGAAAAATATTAACAAGAGTATTAATAGCATAGTAATTACTCAGATATAAAAACACATAATATATTTCAGTTAAAAAACATAGAGGCATCAATATAAAAATATTATGATACAATCTTAGTATAAGATTTTTATTATCTTTATGATGTTTATTCTTTATAAGATGATAACTTATAAATAAATTATGAGAAAATATATCTATTGCAAGCAATAAAAGTGTAAAATTATCTATTGGTGATCTTATTAAAATTATAATAGATGATAATCTATCTGTAAACATATCTAAACATTTACCTAAAGTAGATTCCTGATTATAAGCTCTAGCTACTGATCCGTCTATAAGATCTAGGAAACCAGATGTTAAGTGAAGAGTAACAAATATAAATTTACTCGTATAAATAGAAATTATATGAAGGAATAATCTAAAATAATCAATCATGTTCGCAGTGTAGAAGAGAGTATTTTTCATTGAGGGTGTTTTTGTTTTGAAGATAATATGAATAAATAATCTCTATATTTAGAAATATTTTTAATTATTTATTAAATAAAATTAGATTGTCTTTACTGCCTGTAGAATGTAGTAAGTGTAAGATTCTAGCAACAAATGGGTGAAAGAATTTCTTATTTCCCTATGAAAAACAAAAATAATATTTAATTAAAAAGTTTTATTTTTTTAATGGAACTTTTATTTATAGAAATTTCTTGACTGGCTACGTCCTATTGCGATCTATGACTTTGGGTTCCTAAAGTACATCTAAACTTGTACTAACTGGCTTCGCTATAGATATGCATTAATCTCATCTTACCCTGTGATTCAAAGCATTAGACAAAATTCTAATAATATTTGAAAAAAAGGTTTTATATTGATCTGGAAGAGAAATGAAAATATTATAGTTACTTTATTTTTAACCCTAAATGAAGATATACAGAATACATATAAGTAATTTCAATCATGATATAACGGAAATAGAACTTAAAAAGATATTTTCAGAGTATAAATCTTTTCATTCTATAAAAATGATTAAAGATAAGAATAACAGAAGTAAAGGATATGCATTTGTAGATTATTTAGATGAAAATGATTTTGTTAATGCTATAATAGAAAATAATAATAAAATTATATGTTCATCTGCTCTTAGAGTAAAAAGGGCTAAAGACAGTCCTATTGAACTATAAATTATTTTATTCTATTACATTAGCTATACCTCCACCTGTGATAGCATATATTGCTTCTGCTTCTGGAACATCAGGAGAATCATAAATTTTAGCAACCCTGGTTTCATTTCTTCCTTTCCGTAAATAGATTCGTGTTGTAGAAGCATGAGCAAGTACATGTCCACCTATTGGTTTTTTTGGATCAGCAACAAATGTTAATGTTGCAGAAGGATCAGACATCATTTGATTTGTAATTAAAATAGCTATATTATATTCTTCTGCGATTCTTAAAAGTTTTGATAGAAAAACATTGAGTTTTTGTTGTCTCTCTCCCAATTCCCCTCTTCCAACAAAATCTGTTCTAAAGAGGGAAATTATGGAATCTACAACTAAAAGTTTAAACTTTCCAGGTTCTTCAGCAAATTTTACTGAAAGTTGTGTTAGGAGATCATTTTGATGATCGGAATTGAATGCTCTTGCAAATATAACATTATCAAGTGCCTCATCGGGATTTAGATCGAATCTTTCTGCTATTTCTTTGAGTCTCTCTGGTCTAAAAGTACCTTCTGTATCAATAAAAGCTGCTTTACCATTACATCCACCAACTTCCTCTTTTAATTGTACCGCAATGCATAATGTAAGAGAAAGTTGGGTTTTGCCTGTTCTGAACTCACCAAAAACCTCTGTTATACTCATGGTTTGAAGCCCACCACCAAGAATATTATCTAATTCTGTGGACCCAGTAGTAATTTTAGAAACCATTTCTCTTTTTTGTGCAAATTCTGTAGCTGTTCTAAATCCTTGATGTGTATCTTTGGCAATCATTTCTTTTAATTTATCCACCTTAATCTCTGTCATTCCTTTTATTTTACATAGATTTCTTTTTGATAACATGAATAACCCTTTTATTGTACATATACCAGATTGTTTTAATTTTAAAATATCTGCCATGTTAATACCGTATTGCTGCAACTCTTCAATAGGTTGTAATTGCTCTTCCTCTTCTGTAATATTTAAACTTTGTGTCTGCATATATTTTTTTAGAGAACAACTATTTATACATCTTTGCATAAAACACATAAAGTTTGTTTGTATGAATATTTTAGATATTTTATTTATGCAATGAAATACTATAATAAATATATTTATTTATGAAAATATCTATTATACAAGGAATAAAATTTAAGATAATTATAAGATTTAAACATTAATTTATTTAATTACATATTTTAAATAATCTCCAATATAAATCAATACCAAACAAACACTTAACTTAATCATTATTGCTATCATAGCTTCTGTCTTATTATATGGAATATACGTAGATGTAAAATCCATAAAAGGAATAATCAGCATAACCATATAATTCCAGTTATAGAAGTAAAATATAAAAAATAATATATTTGAAATTATGCTTTTCCTTGATGGAATAAACACTGAGAGTAAAATAAATAACCTAAAAAAATTATCCTTTACAATAAAAACTGTAGGTAATAATATATTTATAGGAGACAAAACAAACAATAAAGCATTATTAAAATTCTTTTTTTTCTTATTATACATAATTTCTACCAATCTTTTATATTCCATACTTATATTAATATAATTTGTTTTACCAAATATATTTGTTAATCTTTTATAAACTTCTTTTAAAAATTTAGATTTTTCATGCATTAATGTTTCCATTGGTAATTTGTTTATTCTAAAAATTATGAACATTGATATTATGGAGAGAATAATTTCATAATGAATGTATCTCCGCAGAAAAATAGAAGCACATAATGCAATACATTCAATTTTTAACCACAACTGAAAATTATATTCTTTATATATTTGTGATACAAATAAAAACCCATTATAACCAGCAGATAAAGATACACCAAAGGCTATAAAATAAAGTTCATTACTATTTAAGATTATTGAACTAAAAAATAATATATTTGCAATGATAAAGTTTGTTTTGACTGAGAAGAAAATAGTAAATATCGATATGAAGCTATAACAGAAATTTATAGGGGAAATATCTTTTTTAAATAACGGGAGAGTAATTATAAAAAATGGAATTGTATATTTAAGAAGTTCTAAACGTAATTTATGTGGATAATCATTCATAAGGGATAAAGTGTTTTTGATTAAAACAAAACTTTTTATGATTTATGAAAAAAGAAGATCAGTAATTTTAAAAAAACCAGAATAAGTTTTTTAATTCTTATATTTATAGAATAAATATAATTCTATTAATTAATAAAAAACAACATAATAATTTTATGTGTATTAAGAATAAGATAAATAAAACTCTATTAACAGGTTAAACTTAATTATATAATAGATTTTGCTTCCCGCCTGGCCCAGTGGTCGTGGGGTGGTAACCAAACCCCAAGCCTGGCGGGTTCGAATCCTTCATCCAGAAAAAATTTCAAAACAAAAAAAGAATAATAATAAACGGAGAAGAGAAGAAAAAGGTTGTTGAGTGGGTGAGGTTTCGATAGTGCAGCATAGCTGTGCCTTGTATGACGGCCCCGCTACTAGATTAAAGTAGTGTTCAGCTGATGTAGTTGCAATCCCTGTATTGATTTGTGACTCGGCCAATACTATGCAACGAAAGAGGCTGGGAATTCCTTAAGAGCTGGAAGTGGGGGCGGCGACGTGCACCAGACGCAAAATCCTAACACTCTGGAGCATAAGGTAAGATGAGATTAATGCATATCTGTAGCGAAACCAGTTAGTACAAGCTTAAATTCGCTCGAGGAACCGAAGGTCACAGACCATGGTAGGCCGCAACCGGCCAGGAAACTTTGATAAATAAAAGTTTCATTCGTAAAAAAAAATATAATAGATTTTGATCCAGTTAGAATATAAAATATTCATTATAGCATTTTTTTTGTATAAAAAATATTTTTAGAAATATTTTAATATTATAAGAATGTTTATAAATAATAGTTCTATTTAGTAGGATTAATTTATAATTGTGAGCGAGTTAGAATTATATAAATTATTGAAATTCAAAAAAAAACAAATGTCAAAAAAATAACGCTTCCAGCCGGACTCGAACCGGCAACCTTTCGGTTAACAGCCGAACGCGCTAACCTATTACGCCATGGAAGCTTGAAGAGATTACAATTATACGTATATATACTATTGCTAACCCAGAATCTTTTATATTTAAAGAAATATAATAAAAATAAAAAGTTTTATTTAATAATATGAAATTTTATTTTTTATATTTGAAGACATTCTATTTTTTCAGTCAATTCATCCCAAACAAAATTTTTTGAAACAACATCATAATATACATTAGTTATTGAATTTTTACTAAACGTTACTTTTTTCTCTTTATTCCTCATTAATCTATATATTTTATATCCAAATAAAAATATTATCGTTAATATTATGAGCATGATGGGATATTAAATTCTATTTTATAAATGTAGTAGATATTATAACCAATATAATAATCATAATAATAAATAAAATTCCAATACAAACAATCATATAGTTATAGGTTAAACATTTTATATTAAATAAAATTTGTTGTATAAAATACAATAAATCATTCTGTGATGAGGTTAATTTTTTAGTAATAAAAAAATATTATCGAAAAAATATATATAATATTATAAAAGAATAAATTATAATTTTTAATATAAAAAGTTTCACAAAGAAAATATACTTCTAATAAAAAAGTTGTATAAGAATTTTAAAATAAAATTTATTTATCATAACTTCATTTCAGAATGTTCTAATGAAAACGTACATAATTATAAAAATTAGAACTACAGTTACAAATCCACTTGAAACAGACGATGTATCTATTTTATCTAAATTTTTTATATTAGATTCCGTTTGTGTTATTTGTTCAGAATAATTGGAATGTACACTTTGAACCACATCCTCATCATCTTCCAACATTTTATTAAAAGTTTTTACTCTTTGTTTAAGTTGTTTTGAAAATTTTAAAATATCTTTATTCACTGGATTATTACTTTCTTCTTTTACATCAATTTTTTTCTCTTTTAATTTTAATTGAAGATAATTTTCTATCTTAGAAGCATATCTCATTCTTTTATTTTCATTTTCTATTTCATCTAAAAGTATCATAAGTGTTTTTGTATTATATTTTATCTTTTGACTATCTTTTTTTGTTTTATCTTCTTTTTTTATAAGATTCATTGTTTCTTGTAATATATCGTTGAAATAATTTTTATCAAACATCCAAGGGTAGGTAAATATTTTTAAAATATTACATTTATTTATTATTTTTTTATTTTATAAAACATTTATTTCTTATTGATTTGTTATTTATAAAACATTTATTTCTAAAGATTGTTATTATAGGTTAACTTTTAATTAATGAAATGTTTTATAAATAATAAATCAATATTCTTAAAAATAAAATAAAGGATCTGATAAAATATTAACAAGAAACAATCTTTAATTGTATATTTATTTAAAATAATTCTTTTCTTATAAAATAATTATAAACAATGAAATATATTAACAATTTTTTAATATTGTTTAGGATTATGTTATGGATATATTTCCTTTAAATAAATATTTCTTTATAAAAACCTAAAAAATGATTGATTAATTCTGTCACATTTTTCCTTTTAAATTCTGTTTCCTCCTTTACCTAAATGTTTTCAAATTTTATAAAAAAGATAAAAGGTAGAGAAATTCTTACCAGTCGAGGTATTCCAACAGTAGAAATAGAACTTGATACTACGTTTGGTAAAATAATTTCTTCATGTCCATCAGGTGCATCGACAGGATCTGAAGAAGCGGTGGTTTTGGTTGATAATGATAAAAGATATAATGGTAAATCTGTAGAAAACGTTATAAAAAGATTTTTAACAGTATTTGAAAAATATAAAAATGAATTGTACAAATTAAATAGCTGTGATATTTATGGTGTAGATAAAATTCTTCAGAAAATGGATGGCACTAAAAATTTATCAAAATTAGGTGCTAATACAATTTTACCGACTTCTTTATCATTTTGTAGACTTTCTGCGAAAATGGAAAATTCTAGTTTATATGGTTATATAGCGAAAATTTCTAATAAAAAACCTAAACTTCCTAATCCGCATTTCAATGTGATAAACGGTGGTGTACATTCTGGTAATGATCTTGATATTCAGGAAATAATGATTTCTTTTAACAGAAGTAGTTTTTCAGAAAATTTAGAATGTGCCGTAATATTTTATCAGAAATTGAAAGAAATAATAAAATCTAAATATGGAGGAATATCGATAAATGTTGGAGATGAAGGTGGATTTGCACCACCGATACAAACATTAGAAGATGGTTTGGATTTAATAATTGAAACAAAAAATATTCTTAATATTAACGATTTGGATATTGTTATAGATTCAGCAGCAAATAGTTTTTATAAAAATGAAAAATATTGTTTAAATGTAAGAGAAAATAAAAAATCCGTCAGAAAAGAACTTACTACTGATGAATTGATAGAATATTACAAAAAAATTATAACAAATTATAAAATAATTAAGATATGGGAAGATCCATTTGCAGAAAAAGATTTTCACGGCTGGAAAAGATTTACAAAAGAATCGGGAATTATCGTACTTGGAGATGATTTAATTGTTACAAATAAAGAAAAAGTAGAAATGGCCATAAAAGAAGAACTATGTAATGCTATTTTGGTGAAACCCAATCAAATAGGATATGTAACAGGTGCAATCGACGCTATTAATAAAGCCAGAGATGCCAATATGTTGATTATGGTATCACATAGAAGTGCTGAAACTATGGATTCTTTTATAAGTGATTTTGCAGTAGGTACAGCATCAGATTTTATAAAATCAGGAGCACCGTGTAGAGGAGAGAGAGTTGAAAAATACAATCAATTATTAAGAATAGAAGAAGAAATGAATGAAAATAAATAAATAAATGTTTAAAAGTTACAAGTATTTATAATTTAATAATAATTTAAAAAGTTAATTATGATAAATATATTATATTCTAATCTTTATTCTTTATAATGAAAATTTTAATAATATTATTTTTTTAGTTATAAAATTTTATATTAAAAGTTCTTTAACCTATTGTAGTAATCAATTATTATTGATTTACTATTTCTTAATTATATTATAATAAATTTATATTCTAATTAAATTTTATTTTAATAAATATTTCTAGATCTATAACACAATTAATATTATAAGCAAATAAATAATTATTTTAAAAAATAATAGGATAATAAATTATAAAAGATTTTAATTTAGATCAAAGAATAAAGATAATCGATTATAAAAGATTATAAATAGAATATAAAAGTATTTAAATGTAGATCGAATACTTAACACAAATAAGAAGATAATGATATTTGTTCTTTAAAAAACCAATACTCTAAATTAAATGCTAACAAACATCATAAATTATATTTAAAGCTTTAAAAATATATTGTAAGCAAAAAGTTTTAAAAGAATAATGTTTTCTTTATTAAAATAATAAAGAAAAAAAGTGGATTTATGATAATAATACATAATATGAATATTTTTATAAAGGAAAGAGAAGATAAATTTTTTAAAAAAAATCAATAATGATTATTTTCAAAGTAATAATAAACTTAATATGAAAACATATTACACAAAAATCATTTGAAAAAAAATTAAAGAATCAAAAGTCTTAGACCATGGTAATTTAGAATATATCTAAAACTCTTTGATAATATTTAAAATATTATTACTAAAAGATATTAAAAAGAGTAAGAAATACAAATAAGTAAAATAATATCTAAAATATAAAAAATATTTAGCAGATAAAAAAAATATTTTTACTAAAATTAATGATTTTTTTAGAAAAAATACCCATGGATTATTACAATGGTATTCATCCTATAATCACAATATTTAATAATATGATAGTATGTGGAATATTATTTATGCCGAGTCTATTTAATATTTATGGTATAATTCCTACGGCGTCTTTTGTATTGGTTATTGCATTTTGTAATATATTGGGATATAATTTATTATTCTTACTTATAAAACAACATATGGGCGTACATTCTATACCAACACTAGCTGATAGAATATATTATCCTACAGATTATATAACAAATTTTATACTGTATGCACAATATATGTCAACTGTATTTATATATTCCGGAATAGCATTTAAACAAATGAAGATTGTTATGATTTATTTCAATATGCCTTCACCAGGGACGGTGGCTTTTATAATTATGATGTCTGTAGGATGTTTGATTTTTTGGTATAACGGTATAATTGATATAATTTATATTCCAATAAGTATAACATGTGCTATTTTATTAAGTATGATATTATCCTTCTTTTTATCGGATAACAAATATGATGTACCACTCTATTCAAATTATCCTTCTGTTATATGTGATACTGGAGTTTTTATTTTTGCTTTTTGTTGCCAGAATAAAATTATGATACTTGAAGAAAATACGACTTTTTCACATAGCTCTTTTAAGAAAATTACTATGCTCGTAGTTTTATTTGTGTCTCTTTTGAACATAGTGTTTGGGTATATCAATAGTAAGTTTTTTCAATATTTTTACAACGAATCGGTGCATACTTGGATTAATTTAATTCCTAAATCTCATATAGGAATTATTATAAGAATTTTATTGTTTTTTTCGTTGTTATTTTATATATGCGATCAGATGAATTTGGCTATGAACATTTTTTCATGGTGTTTTTCGACATTTATACCTTTATCCTCTATAGCGCTTTTTGGTTTAAAATCTTATCAGATGTTAGTTATTTTGTTACTTCCTTTAATGGGATTTATTTTTGAACTTCAATCGTATATAAATGGTATAGGATTCATAACATCTGCATATCTGTCATTGTTTGTACCAAGTTTTTATTATATAATGGCAGATAAACGTGTACAAAAACCAATATATTCTATTTGTGCGTACTTTTTATTATGCATGTTTTTTGTTTCGGGAATAATTGGAATTTTGGTGTTTATTTTTTAAAAAATAAAACAAATATTTTTAAAAAATATAAAGCAATGTTTTTTTTAATTTTTTGAATTTCTTAATTGATTATGGTATAGAAGATTTATAACTTTGAATTAATAAAGCTTTTTTGATTTGTATAACTAATTATTATGTCGTTATATCAACTTTATCACATCCTATGTTCTAGAATATTGGGGTTTTTTATGATATATGTCATTATATTCCTTTATTTCTTCTGATAGACTATTCAGTTTCTTTCTAAACAAAACATAATGTGAGTCGATTTTTAATACGTAACCTTCCAATAGAACTGGTCTAGTATAATTTTTTAATATGATATTGAATTTATGTATAACAATTTGATATTACATTATAATCATCCAACTAGATGTATATTCTGAGGGATTCAAATTTTATAATTTTCAAATATTTTTCAATTTAATAACCATTTTATTAAAAATTCTAAACGATGAAAATTTGAAAATATTTTACCCTTATGAAATCGATATCTAAATATTTTTCGGTGGTTGGAAATTTATTGAAAGCAATGCTGGGAAGTGGTTTTTTACCGATGCCAACATTATATTACTATTATGGGATAATGCCTACAACAATTTTATTGGTGCTTGGTGCGATCTCTGGAATGATTGGATTTAATTTGTTTCTAACGCTTAATGCTTATTATGGTAAAAATTCTACGCTTTCTACACTCGCATATGAAATATGCCCAGTATTGAGATATGTTGCTGATATTGCAGTTTGTCTTAAATGTCTAATGGTGTCTTTAGCATATATAGTTCTTATTAAGAATCAGATTGATATTGTAGTAAAGGTTCTTAATTTACCTTTTAGTAGCAAAATACCGCTATTAATCTTTGTTCTTTTTGTTATTGTTATATCTTCTCTTGGAAAATTTGATAAATTAAAATATACTTCACTTATTGGATTATGTGCATTACTTATTATGATGCTATTATCTTTTTTCTTAATAAAAAAAGTACACCATATTCCAATGTTTAACATAAAATTAAATGTTTTAGGTAAATTGGGCAGTTTTGTTTATGCATTTACATGTCATCAAGCCATTCTGAGTATTCAAAATGAACTAAGATACCAGTTGTCTTTCTTTAGAAAATCAATATTTATTGTGTGCTCTATTGCATTTTTACTTTTTATGACATTTGGTATTGTTAACGGTATGATGTATGATTACATGGCAACAGGAACTCTTAAGTCCTGGGAACAAAGTTTACCAAATTCTTTTATAGGTGCTGTCATACGTATTATATTATCGCTCGTAGTTTTATTATCAGTTCCTATTCAGATGACGGCTTTTATATCTTATTTCCTTGGGTTGTTTGATACAAAATATAACACAAGCAAAATAAGATTAAGTTTATCATTTATTGCTTTGATGACTATTTATTTTATTACCCTATTTGATATAAATCTTTTAAAAATAATAGAAATTGTAGGATGTACCGTTTCAGCATTTATGTGTCAGATTTTACCTTCAATTTATTTTATATTAGCTGATGATGGTGTAAAAAAGAAGCCTATTCTCATTTCTGCATATTTTTTGTTATGTGTAGGAATATTTATTATATCAGTAGGTATTTATGATAAAATATCAGATGTAATTCCAAGTATAAAATTATATTAAAAAATTTTCAAATTCGATATAATTTTTATTTATAAATTTTATAACATATTTTTTAAAAAGAAATAATTTTGTAATACATTTTATAACATATTTTTAAAATTAATCCGATAACATTAATGTATCATAAAAATATTATGAATATATAATATAATTTAAAAAACTTTATTTTTATCATAATATTTTATTATAATTTAATTAAATAAAGAAATTGAATATATAATAAATCTTTATAATATTATTGCTTATATTATAATAACAATATTTTCCATGTTTGGATTAAGAATATAAATTACTTTAATCCATCTTATTATGTTTGATTAGTTAGACGAACATTTAATATGGAACAAAGATTTATTATTATATCAAAGTAAAGCTAAAATAATGGGTTTTCATAATTCACGAAATAAAAATAAATAAATATTATTTTAGATCGAATTGTTATACAATTATTGTGGTTTATAAAGTTAATTATGTTTATTTTTATCTTTTCCTAAAATTACTACTTATAAGTTATTAATATGTATTTTCTGTGAATTATAAATGCTAGGAAATATTTGAGATTTATTAAAAAAAGGGGTTAATGAACTAATCAAATGATTAATATATTATATGGTTTCCTGTTTAATTCTAAACCAAGTCCCATTCGATTTAATAAAATGACAATAAATATTATATCTTTAAAAAATAATAACTTTACTTTTAATGGTGGAAAACGACGTAATAGAAGGAAACTTAAGACGATCTATAATTATAACTTTCTTTATCAAAAAATTATAAAAGAATAGATCTATTTCAAAATAAGGGAAACAAAAAAAAACAATATATGATCTATAGAATTCATTCTTTTAAAACAAAATAACATAGCTAATTTTATATTATTTTTTCAAAAATGTTAAAATTGGAATATTTAAAAAGATTTCAGGCGTAATTACGTTAGATCTTGAACAAAAAAATATTACAAATCGTATTTTTAACTTAAATATAAACTATTTCAATAAAAATTGAATTATAAACAAAATATGGAAAATTTCCAAAAAAACTGTTTGTTTCTCTTTCCCATTACGGGAATTATTAAATCTTTTAGTATATACCCTTTTTTGGTATTTCAGTACAGTCTAGGCTTTTGCATTTACAAGTATTGATGAGGTTTTAATCTATTTCTTGACATAATATTATCCATGTTATAAATCAATATAAAGATTAGCTTTACAGCATTTTAACATTACTTTTAATTTAAATATAAGATCATCGTACAAAGTATAACTAAGTTGACATATTTTTACCGATTAATCACTCCTTTTCTTTTAATATTTTTTAAAGATTCTTTAATATGTGATAATTAAACCAAATAATTTTACGTCTGTATATTATTCTATAAATAACTACATTAGAAAGTTTAATGGTTTGAAAATGATATTATACGAGACTACCAAAAAATTGTCATAACAATAAAGATTTTTTGTGAAGATTTATTTATAGTTTTGCTTATTTTCTCGAAAATATTATTTATGATATAAAAAATAACATTTGTCATTTTCATGTTCTATATTGTAAATTGTCATTTCTATTATAAGAAACCAACATTTTCAGATCGCGATAGATTACAAGCGATTGTAAAGTTTTATTAATAATAATTAAAGTATTATTTTAAAGAAACTATTGTTTTCATCAAATTAAAATAAAATTTATTCAAAAGATAAAAATGATTTTTTTTTATCTATTTATTTTTTTAAACAAAATTGTATTTTAGTCCTTATGCATTTGAATAATGAAGATAAAAAGAATAAGGAAGAAGATTTTTTAAAGAATATAGATAACAATAATGAAGAAGATATAGAAGAAAAAAATATACAAAAAGAAGATAACAGTGAAAGTGATAATGAAGGAAAACAAGAAATCAACTCAGAAAGTGGTGATGTTGATATAGCTGGCGATAGTGAAAAGGATGATAGTAATAAAAGCACACATACAATAGAAAACACATTAGAACAGAAACATTCTGGAGAAGAGGCCAATGCAGAAAGCAGTACAATTGATTCACCAAAAGTGCTTTATGATGTAGTTCAATATCAAGATTTAGATTCTTCCGAGGATGGAATGAAAAATAAAAAGAAAGGCGTAAAAAGAAAATCGGAGGAATTTAATGAAAAGGATAATACGTTACAGGAATCTGATTTTGAGGATAAAGAAAGTTTAGCTGGAAAGCAAGAATCCCATGACCATCCATATGAACAAGAAAACTTAAATAATAAATTAGATGTTCAAGAATATCCCAAAGAAAATATGAAACAAAATTCAGCGTTGGATGAAAATAGATTGTACTCTAATGCGACTTCGTCGAATTCAATTAGTTATAATATAAAAGAAGATGTTAGACCAGAAGAAGATTTACCTTTCTCATGTGTTTCTTTTATGCTTCAATTTTTAATCGAAAATTTTTCGATCGGAACGGCGATATTTTGGAAAAAGCCAGAGATGCAATTCTACGGGTCCTTATTTCATACTATCTCAACGTTTATATATTTATTAGTGGCATTTCTTGGAAAACAGAAGAATTTTAATCTCAGAGTACATGCTGAAATCATAGTAATAATACAATGTATATTCATTACTTGTGATGTTCCATCCGGTTCTACTTTAATGCAACTTGTTAGTGGTATCATAGTTCTTTCAATAGGATATTTATTATCACTATTAATAGCATTATTACTTACGAAGAGGATGAGAATCGTAAAAAATATTCCGACACCTCTTATAAAAGGATTACTACTATACTCTGCCTTAAATTTTATTTTACAAGGATTCTTTACATTCTTCAATTTTGATGGATTGTTTTCCGGTGTAGGATTTGAAAGAAAATATTATATTTATTATCCAGTCTCAGTATTTTTAGCGCTTCTTATGATTATTTTACAATTTAAAAAAGCAAACATTGCGCTCATTTTAATTGGAGCACTTGGATTTTTGACGGTTATAATTATGACTATTTGTATTGCTATATTAGATTCTAAAACTAGTATGGGAAAGATGGTTTATACCCTGAGAGATTACATTGTATGTACAAATGTAGTAAATCCTTTCGCAATATTTTTAGAAAAATGTGGAATAGTAACTTGCTTTAAAAATATAATGTTTTGCATGTATTTCGTAGCAGGAATGGTATCTGTAGCATTATGCACACCTTTCTTAGCTTTAGAAGGAGGAAATTCTTACGATCCAATGTTATCAGCATTCAGATTTGGAAAAAATTTAGTAATTAACCAAACATCTTCTTTGATGAAATCTCAAAGAAACACTATAAAAAGAAAAGATATAAAATTTTACATATTCTCTATGGTATTTGTTGTTATATGGGCTATAGCATCATACTTTACAGTATATTCAACACCAAGATTCTTCGCAACTGTATTTTTCCTAACAACCGGTTTGAAACTCATGTTCGATATTTCAGATGATATGAAAAAGTTTACATCATTAGAAGTTATTGCAACTGTTTTAGCAGGCTTTTTATCCTTTATCACACTTAATCCAATTTTAGGTATTTTTATAACTTTTATCATTTATCGTTTCATGGTTTCAAAAGCTGCGAAGAAGAGTGATAAAATATTAACAAATGATTTTAATACTAAATTGTTAATGAGTTGTAGTACCAAAGGAAAAACATTATTATTATTGAATGTTAATGCACCATTGACTATTCGTAACTTGCAAACTTTTATTAGAAGAAATGAATCGGAAAATATATCAATATATAATTTTTCAGATTGCAAGTATGTGGATTATGATGCTAGAGAATATCTTTCTACTTTAAAATCGAAGAACAATAAAATAATAGTGATAGGGAATCCTCAGAATTTTGATATGATTAAATGGCAAAGAAAAGAAGAGATAATATTTTGTGATTCATTAGATAATATTCTTGAAGCAATAGATACTGGAATATTATAAAAATGTTTGTTTTTTGAATCGTGATTAAAACGTTTTTTACGATTATATTTTTTTGTAACGTTTTTTCTTTTTAAAATACAAAACATTTTTTTTATAATAAAATAAACGATTTTTTTTATAATATGGTTGAAAGAATACAAAATTTTTTTTATTCAACAAATCTTTATTTTAATTTTTCTAATTTTTTATTTCTCCCAAAATTTGTTTATAGCAATTTTAACATGTTCTGTTATATCCTTGCTATCATCAACTTTATATCCAGACCATCCTCTTCTTATTGAAGCATCGATATTTACTTGCTGATCATCGAAGAATATTATATTGCTTTTATCAGTAACTCCATAAACATCTTCAATCAATTTATAACTTTCACACATTGGTTTGTTGATGAATATTAAATCTCCTTCATTTTCGCTGTTCTTTTTCGGGATTTTCCTATGTCCTAAGAAATTTGGCGAAAACATTGATTCAAAACAATCGTAGATCCCCATTGCCTTCAATACTGCAATAGCATGATGACCCATCCCGTTTGTCATAATAACTTTTCTATAATTAAGACTATCTAGAAATTTTTTTAATTCTTTTGTCTCTTTTAGAAATTCATTATAATTTATATTATAAACATTTTTTATAATTTCCTCTTTTGTCAAACCTAAAATATCAAAAGCTCCTTTTAATCTAAAAGAATATTTTTCTCGGAATAAATCAATTAACTTTTGTGGGTTTTTAATAGAATATTTATTTTTAAGAAGATTTTTATAATTTTCTACAACTTTTGCTTCCAAATTGATAGATTTTTTGTACAATGTACAATCTATATCAAAAACCAATATTCTCTTGTTATCTATGTTATCATTAAGATAACGGTCATTTAATTTTTCAGTATTGCAATTTTTATAATCATCTTCAAAGTAAAAAAGCTCAATTTCATTTTTTCTGGATATCGACATGGGGATAATGATAATTCAGAAAAAAATAAAACCGATTTTTTTCAATAATAATAGAAAAAATGTTAATTAATTGTTTATTACAGGATAATTCAAGAAATTAAATTGTTTTAATTTCAAAATACACTCGCATTTTTAATTGTTCCTTCGCATAATTATACTTTTTTTGAAGAAAGATTTTTATAATAACACTTGAAACAATTTATAATCCCTTGATATAATATTTGTGTCTTACACATATAATTTTGTGATAAAAAATAAAATTTGATATAGCCAAATGGTTTGCAAAACAATGTATGTGAACATTATTGAGTGTTAAAAGTATCTTTTTATTCTTTTTTCTCTTTTATCATTCACGAATCTAGAATTTTCTAAATATTTGATAAATTCTCCCTTGGACATGTATGTTTTAAAAGTATTATAATACATAAATCATATTTCTTTTAGATTTTTTAGATTTTTAAGTTAAGAGATTTTAAAATTCTTTTATTAGTAACATAAACAATTTTTCATTTGCTTGATACACCCAATAAAATTGCAATTCGATCTTTTAAATATTTTTGTATATATTTTGCTTTCAAAAATACTTAGTAGTTTTATAAAAAATTTATTTCGTCATATTTAAAAGTTATGTATTCATGTATTTGAAGTTTTGAAATTCTTAATACCATCTGTGTTAATATAGCATTATTAATTATTTTGTTATTTTTGGGTGATAAACCATTCACAAAAAAGGGTTTTTATGTATGAAGTTTTCTTTCTTTTTGTTTTTGTTTTATATTCTTTAATGGATATATTAGTCCTATAATTTTTTCTTGTTTTTTATAATAAAATTGA
The DNA here is from genome assembly GCA_001887945.1 of Spraguea lophii. Lineage (NCBI taxonomy): Eukaryota > Fungi > Microsporidia > Spragueidae > Spraguea > Spraguea lophii. Next base: position 55,530 of record LDOQ01000176.1, on the reverse strand, counting down.
TGATTCCCTTTGGTATTCTAAATAATTTCACTAACACACTTTACGAAACTCTAGGATAATAATATACGGCCTGTTTAAGGAAGAATATATGTATATCTTTTCTTCTTTCGGTTTGCTTTCATTTTTTTATAATCATTATTGAAAAAACTATTAAAAAATTATTATATAAAACATCTTATTCTATTAAAATTATAGGAAAAAATTCATAAAAACAAAGATGTCATAAAAAATGACATTATAAAAAAGTTGTATCGTATTTAAATTTTTCATGTGTGTAACATCCAGATAAAATATTAACAGATTAAACATATATTATGAGCAAATATTATATAGATGTAATATAATTTCTATTAATTGTTGTATATTTCCAATAAATTATTTTCATATTAGTAGTTTTTATTTTATGTTAAGAACATTATACATGTAAATTTTTTTATATTTTTTTATAAAAAGTTTGTAATAAGATTTGAAGATACTAAAATCAGAAAAGCGTTTATTGTACCAGTTTAAAATATATAGGTATAATGATATTGTATCGATTTATAACCTAATCACGTTCTTACACCTAATACCCGTATAGCTAATGAGTTGAACATATAAAACAAATTTTTGGTATATATACAATATTACATTGATATTTAAATATTTTATTGATTATGAAAAGTCTTTATTTCATATAAAAACAGTTGAAAGTTTTTTGTTTCAAATAACAATATGATTTTTACAAAGATAAATAATATATGAATATTATTTTTCTTTATTAAAATATATAACAAATAAAAAATATTAAAAATTCAATAATATTATTAAAATTAATAATTTCTATTTTTATAGTTTTTGAAAAAAGACGAGTTCTTTTTAAGTAAATTATTATTAAAAAAACGTTTAATTATCTCGATTATTTACTTTCATAAACTTTTCTATAAAAATACAAGAAAATCTTCTTAATTTTTCATATTTTTTTTTTGATCTTTTTGAAAATATAAAGAAAAAATTATTTTTATATTTCATAAAATAATATAAAGTAATATATCGCTATATTTAGATGTTATATTCAAGTTCCCCTATTTTATTTTTCTTAAATCTAAGATTTTTATGAATTTTTTATTTATATTAAATTTCTAAAAAAAGAGATCTACTGAAATAATATTTAGGAAAAAACAAATAAAAACAATAGAAATCTTGTTTTTAGAGAAGAATAATTTTTTTCCTTTTTTTTCAGAATATATTTATATTTTTCGTAGAAATCACTTGATAGATGTCAAAAAAAACTATAAATAGACGAGAAAATTCTACCCCATGATGATTCTTGAACTCAGAACAATTGTGAACTAATTAATAATAACTTGTATATTATGAACGACAGGATAACAATATTTATATTTTGAAAGGATTATAGTTTCTGACACAACGCAACATGAGCAAATCGGCTGTGACGCTATGATGCTTGCTGCAGATTCTAGAAATCCCTTCAAAATAGGTATAGATTATATAAACAATACACATATAACTATGAATTGATAAAAAGATATATTAATGAATATCGATGATAGGAGATATTTAGTTTAGCACAATGCAACATGAGCAAATCGGCTGTGACGCTATGATGATTGCTGCGAAATTAAAGATTTTTTTATTTGAGATATTCATTAAAGAAAAAGAAATAATGATTATTGAATAGAAAGGAAGAGTGAAAAAGGAAATAAAGATTAAATGAATATATTTTGTTTTAATTATAAATGTTATTTCTTTTTATAATATTTTTTCTTCACCATTTATTAAGTTCTTTCATGGATTACTTATTAATCACAATCAAAATGCCAGAAAAAAAAAGATATTTTTTTGTTGTTATAATATTTCATATAATTTTTACGGTAGTATTCTTTCTTGTATAATATCTTCTTTTTCAAAATCCTTCATAAACTCTATTGTTGCTATTTTTTTACTATTCCTATTATATCGTTATCAGATAATCGTTTTAAACTTAGTTTTTCATGGTTTAAATTTTATATGAGAATATTTTTTACGTGACAAACCTTTATTTAAATTTTTTACTTCTTCCAAAATTTGTTTATAGCAATTTTAACATGTTCTGTTATATTCTTGTTATCATCAACTTTATATCCAGACCATCCTCTTCTTATTGAAGCATCAATATTTATTTGCTGGTCGTCAAAGAATATTATATTGCTTTTATCAGCAACACCATAAACATCTTCGATCAATTTATAACTCTCGCACAGTGGCTTATTGATAAATATTAAATTTTCTTCATTTTCATTATTCTTTTTCTGGTTATTTCTGTATCCTAAGAAATTTGGTAAAAACATCGATTCAAAACATTCATAAATTCCCATTGTTTTTAATACTGAAATAGCATGCACATCCATTCCATTTGTCATAATAACTTTTCTATAAGGAAGACTATCTAGAAATTTTTTTAGTTCATTTGCCTCTTTGAGAAATTCATTATAATCTATATTATAAACATTTTTTATAATTTCTTCTTTTGTTAAACCTAAAATATCAAAGGCCCCTTTCGATCTGGAAGAATATTTTTCTCGAAATAAATCAATTAACTTTTGTGGGTTTTTCACAGAATATTTATTTTTAAGAAGATTTCTATAATTTTCGCCAACTTTTGCTTGCAATCGTATAGATTTTTTGTATAATGTACAATCTATATCAAAAACCAATATTTTCTTATCATCTATGTTATCATTGAGATAAAGATCGTTTAACTTTTCAATATCACAATTTCTATAATCATCTTCAAAATAAAAAAGCTCAATTTCATTTTGTTTACGTATGGACATGGGGAGAATAAATGTATCTTTTTTTATAAATAAAAATAATGCGAAATATTTTAATCTATTATCATATGTTAACATGTTTAAACAATTTATAATTTTTATTATAACATTTAATAATTGTTCATGATTTAATAATATTACATCATTACATGTTGATAAATTGTTATTAATAAATATATGTATTTAAGCCGCATTGAAATAATATAGTAAAACAGATTTGTTGTATAAAAAGTATTGTTAATTAGAAATGATAAAACATGAATCTATATTTTCATGTACATTTTTGTCTTTTTGTTTATTATATCTTATTTTTTATAGGATTTTTTTTAATTTTGAAATAAATTTTCTATAATATCTGTTTAGATTATTATTGGTGATTTAAAAAAATCCTTTATTGATATAGTAATATAATTGAGTTCCATACAAAAAACATTATTTAGTTACAAGACTTTTTATATTTAAACAAATAATTTTCAATTATATTTAACTATTGAGGTATGTTAAAAAACATCAAAAATTTATATTATTCCTTTTACTAAACCCGAATGATGTATTCTCGTATTATTCAATATAAATATTAATTCATCTATTTCCTTATCATGATATATATTTTAAAGATTTAGTAAATATTTTGAAAAAAATACGTACATTCACTGAGTTATAATTAATATGAAAATCCAATGTTTCATAGTTATTCATTATCATTATACCAGAAATATTTCTAGTTTTGATGATGTTAACTGCGACAATAACAGAAATCCTTACTAAAGATCTTATTTTCAAAACCTCACAAATAAATTAAATACAATCTTATATATGAATACAAAATTTTTAGCATCCTTTTCTATTTTTTTTATTAATAACATTTTTATTATTTTTTTAATTGATTTGTATGTTTTAATGTGAAACAAAAATAAATAAAAATTTTATTAATGTTTGATGAGTATATATCTTTTAAAAAGATATTGCGGCGTATCTTCTTAACTGTTATAAAATAATTCGTGTTTAATTTATAATTACTTCTTTTCCCTCGTCTGAAAAACTGTAATCTTTTTCAATTAACGGGTTTAGCTTCGGCATTTTTCTCGTTTTGCGATTTTTAAAGATATTATATATTGTGCCTGCTTCGATATTCATTGTATCCGATATAGAGCAACCGTTTCCTGTTTATTAGTCATTATTAAAACAACTCTTTTCTCTTCATTAATAACTTTCCGTTTAACTTGTATAATCTTCCTAATGTTAAAATCCTGTAATATTTTTTATTGGTTTGGTTTGTGTTTTCATTCATAAGTATGTAATTATTGTTATTTAAATATTTTATTTTGCAATATAAGATCTGAATTGTAATATTTTCTTTTATATGATAAGTGTGGTTACAATCTATATATTAGATCGTTGTTTGATCAATGTTAAATGAGTTGAAATTTTATATAAGTGAGAGGATATGTATGCATGCATCATATACAAACTTTGAAATTATAGAATATAAGATGAGACAAAAATAATATATACATTATTATATAAAGTGAATATTTTGATTATAATTAAACAATTTATAACAAAAGAAGTAAATATTAAATTTAAGATAAAAAAGTAGTTATCAATTTACCAAACTTTAATTCATCGTTTTGTATAAACACTTCTCGCGATTTTTATTATATCACTTTTAACATTTGTAACAGGTATGATGGCGTTATAAAGTCCCATGACACCAGCATAGTCAAACGTACTGGGAAAAAGAAAATCTTTCGTTAAAATTTTTCTTTTACCTAATATATATTCTCTCTCATTCCAATATTTGCGCCCATGATAAACTGTCGATAAATCCCTGACCAATTCACCCAATTGGTTATTGAATTCTATTATCACCTTAATTTGGTTTAATGTGTAATTCTCTAATCTTAACTCCTTGATTTTTTTATAATCATAAATATCATCATTAATAGTATATTTTTTAAAATCTTTTTCTCCGTTTTTGAATTCTACTAAGATTTGAATTATTTTACTTAAACTTGGAAATGTTTCAAACATAACGGCTTCTTCAATACTTATTTCGCTTTGAAAAATAATATGTTTTTTAAACAAAAAACTCAAATTATTATATCGTTTGATATCTTCTGACATCGCATTTTTCAGATCTGTAAACAACTGTCGTCGTTTTACTTCATAATTTAAACCTATTTCATGCATATTAATAATATCATATCGAAATTGCACCATATTAATACTCATTTTTATTCTCTCAAAATTTTCTTTAATTTCCAAAAAAAGTTTAGTAAAGTCGGATGTTGTATCTGAAGTAGTTACATAATTCGCGCGAAATCTCTCGTATACATTCATTTGTCCGTTTTTTGGATTAACAATAGATACAGGGTCGTCCAATAAACCAAGATCATCTATAATTTCTTTTTTTAATTGCTTTATTTTTTCGAGCATATAACTTAACATTTTTTCTTTTTGAGTGAAATATTTTAACAAATTTTTAGTAAGTTCTTTCAAATTTTTAGATTCCCAAATATTATATTTTATGCCTTCTATTATATCCATGAATTTACTATATTTATTTTTGATTTCTGCTTCATTCTGTTTAAACAGAAAAAATAAATCTGTATGAATTTTTATAATACCAATATCAGAAGGATCTACACCAGTATAATTGAGCCAGAATTCACCATCTTCATTCGTCAGCATTATATCTTCATCGTTACCATGATTCCAAATATCTTTTAATTTTTGAAATCTACTATCTCGTGTTAAATTAATTCGCGAAAAAGTACTTGCGACATTATCCATAGTTAATATATTACAAATATATAATAAAAAGATAATATAAATCATAGAATTTTTTAATACCATAAATATTTTTTCAACTGTTTATTTATAGTTTAAATTGGAGTAACATTTATGACATTTTCAGCTGTCTATCAATCAAGTCAAAACATGTGTATGGTATAATAAATAGTTATCCAATTCAGGAGGAAAACACAAAAAATTAAAGAAATAATAGTAAACAAGTAAAATTTGATATATAAATGTAACTTGAAATTATAATAAAAACATAATTCACTATATTTCAAAATAATCATAATTATATTTTCTCCTTTTTTAATTTAAAATTATGTTATTTTACCGTTATAAAACAAATATAGTGTATAAAAATTTTTATAATATGTATATTTTCATTAAGTATGAAATATTAGAATAATATCTTATTCAAAACAAAATAAATAAATTTTAATATAAAAAACTTAAAACTGTTTTTAAATCACCATTTTCAGATCGATTATAAGAATTTTATGAAAAATACGAAAATATTACTAGTTTATTAAACTTATTGTTGAGCGCATATAGAAAAATGAACAAAAAGGGGTTATGATTGGTATAATATATATTATATTATATAACCAATAAACATAATTATTGATTGTTTCATAAGTATGAAAATGTCTACACAAGAATAAATTTTAGATAAAAGTTATCTTAAAACCCATTTAATCGAGAAATTATGAGGTGGTAACTAAATCCCAGACTTAACGGATTCGCATTCCTCGTCCAAAAGAATTATAAAAAAATAAATGCAGAAGAAGAAAAATGTTGTTGAATGAGTGAAAGTTCCATAGCATTAGTCATGCTTTGTACGATAATCTCACTCTTGGATTGAAGTGATATTTAGCCGGTGCAATTATAACCATGTACTGGTTTGTGACTCGGCCAACATTATGCCAAAATAGAAGGTAGGAATCTCTAAAAAATCGGAAAGAAGCGGTAACATGCATCACACGAAAAATCCTAACATTTGAGGTACAAAGTAAAATGTGATTAATGCATATCTGTAACGAAACCAGTTAGTACAAGCTTAAATGTATTTTAGGAACCAAAAGCCATAGACCATAATAGGTCACAACCGCTAATAAACTTCAATAAATAAAAGTTTCATTAAGAAAATACTAAATAAAAAACCAATATAAAAATTATAGTTACAGCAACTGATTGATCATTTAATCTGACATCTAAATGTAGAATATAGTAATAAACGAGTGAAAGAAGGAATTCCACCTCTAATGAAAAACAAAAAAACAATCTGATATATATGACTATTGTACAGTGTATAACCAGACAACGTTGTAGAATCATTATTCATCATCATAGCTTATACTTTTACTTTGGGTATTCTAACTAACAAGTATTCTCCGTACTATAATCTTTATATCTTTCTTTACAAAATCTATTTATCGTATACCTCTTTCAATATAATAATATTTAATTTAAACATATCAAATTAATTTTTTTAACCTTAAAAAGAACATTTTAAAAATAGTTATTTTTCTTCCTTTAATCTTTCATAGATTATGTTTGAATTTTATTAGAACAATAATCACATCTCTATAATAAATAAATTATTTTTAATATCTAATTTCAATGAGGAACATCTTAATTTATTGATTATTATCTCACTTAAATTTTAAATTATTTTGAAATTAAATTTATATATTAAAAACAGATGTTCATATATCTGTAATGCAACATATTTACTATATTTAGTATTATAAACTATTATTTTATGATAAATTAAATTATTGTATATTATCATATACGATTATTCATATTAAAATCTCTTTGATAAAAACGACATTTATTAATTTTATCGTTTTAGAATATAAATTATTTCATAAATTTAGTTTTAGAAAATAGTATTTATTATTTTGATCAGTATTTCTAAATCACTATTAAATATTAGTATATGAGTATATCATTTAAGTATTCAGACATCTTATTTACATTTTAAAATATATAACTTTGTTGAAATATTTGAATTAACAACAAACAATAAAGTTTATATCATAAAATTTTGTCAGCCCTTTAACAAAGATAATATGTATTGTATGAAATGTCCATCACAAACAAACATAAAATGTTTAGATTGTATTACAGAGGGTGATAATACAGGGAAATATTATTGCAATAGTATTTCATGCACAAATACTTTATCTGCATCACATATACTTTCTCATTTGATAGCTTGTTCTCACAAACAGATAATGGTTAATGATGTAAAAGTTGAATGTGTTCAATGTAAAAATAACAATGTATTTGCATTGACTATACAAACTGGAAATGATAAAAGAAAAAAGAAACAGCATTCTGGTTCAGTGAAGACAGAAAGTCATGCATCCATAAATTATAATGAAAACTTTTATTTATGTACTTCATGCATAAAACCAACAAAGTTTAACACAAAAAAATCACATCCAATAAAATACATAGTTTCTAACAAACAATTGCTACTATTTGATACTTTGGTTACGCGGTTAAGATATAATTATGGATCATATTGCCGTATTTATTCAGAATTGATCGATAGAGAAATGGAGGCTGAAAAAAAGAAAAAAGAAGATCAAAAAATATGTGCACCAAGTATTAGATTTAATATTAAAACGGATAATGCAGATCATAAAAAAGGAAAAGAGCATAATAGAGGCAATACCAGTATCTCCAATATTATTTTTCTTAAAGTAAATTTAGATCGTTACAAAGTAAATATAGGGGATGAAGTAGAAATATATAAATACAGCGGAAAGAAGAAGAAATCTATTTGTAAAGGAATAATAGCAGGTTTAAATCTGGCAGAAGAAGAATTAAAGATAAAAGTACAACATTTAGATGTATTATATGAATATTACACCAAAAATCCAATAGATACGTTAGTAGAATTTAATTTTAAAAGTGTCTGTTATGATAGAATGAAAAGAAGTATAAAAAGGATTAACAAAAATGTAGACAGTGATATTCAACAAATAATATACAATGGAATAAAACAAAATGACATAGATTATAAGGATAGCTATGAATTAATATATGAAAATAACACTGAAGACTCTACAAAGCAAACTATTATAGAAAAAGCAGATGATAGCAGTATAAGTTATAAATATGAGAGTGATAGTGATAGCATTGGATCTTTATCTGAAAATAGTAAAGATGATAGTGAAAATAATGCAGCCGAGAGTTTAAGTATTCTTACGTTAGACAATTATATTAAAAATAAAATATATCTTAAAAAAATGAATTACAAATTGAATAAAAGCCAAATAGAAGCTATAAGTTTGGTGCTTAGAAATAAGATATCTATAATCCAAGGACCACCTGGAAGTGGTAAAACATTAACATGTGCAAATATAGTGTATAATTTATATAAACTTATTTTAGAAGAAAGATTTGAAGAGAGCCTCCAATATTCAAAGGGACAAAATAAATCCCTGAAGAAAAAAATACTTATTGTATCACCATCTAATGTAGCAGTGGATAACATAGTTAAAGAATTAATAAAACTTAATGTTAAAGTATTAAGAGTATATTCTAAGAATAGAGAAAATATAGAAAATGAAAATGATAATATTTCTTTACATAAACTCGTAGAACAAAAGCTTGATAAGGAAAAGAAAAACAACAACCACAATAATGAAATGGACAGATATTTATTTTATCAAAAAGAAATAATAAAAGAATATGATGTTATATGTTCTACATGTGTTACTGCAGGAACTAAATTTTTTAAAGACTTTAATTTCCCATATGTTTTAATAGACGAGGCTGTACAGGCTGTAGAACCCCTATGTATTATTCCTATTTCTTACGGTGTAAAAAAGCTTATACTTGTAGGAGATCATAAACAATTAGGACCAACAATATTATCCCATGAAGCCAAAAACAGAGGGTATAATATGTCATTATTTGAAAGACTAATAAAAATAGGTGTTCAACCACATATACTCTACACACAATATAGAATGGATCCTATGATATCAGAATTTATATCAAATAGATTTTATAATGGATGTTTAATAAGTGATAACAATTATTCGAATACCATCAAAGAAAAAATGATAGAAAAAAGTAAAAATAATAATATAAAAAATAAAAGTAAAATATGCATATCACCAATACTTACTAACCTCATATCTCTCATGCCTACATTTTTCTACCATACACCAGGTATAGAAAATAAATTATCCACAACATATTACAATATAAATGAAATAGACATAATATTATCGTTAGTAAAATATCTATTATCATTGAATATCCAACAATCAGACATAGGTATAATAACCATGTATGATGGACAACGTAGTGCGATTACCAAAATATTTAACAATAACAATTTGAATACAATAGATATATTTAATATTGATGGATTCCAAGGAAGAGAAAAAAACATAATAATTATATCACTGGTAAGAGCACAAAATGAACATAACGAAGAAGATAATATAAATACTGATAATTCTAAAAACCTAGGATTTATAGGAAATAATAGAAGAATGAACGTAGCTATGAGTAGAGGAAAAGATATGTTAGTATTAGTAGGAGATTGTGATAGACTTAATAAATCATCTAGTAATTGGAAAAAGACATTAGAATATTACCATAAACATAATCTTATAGTACAAGGTAATATAAATAATTTAAAGAAATATAGAAGTAAGGATTTAGATAGTGAAATTAAATTTGATCTTAAAAATATATTAAAAGAAATACAATAATATAATCTGAGATATAATAATATAATGTGAGATAGTGGAATGTAGTAATAAGAGATAATAAGAGACAATATAATATGAGATAACTAAGAAAGTAATCTGAGATAAGAAAATATAATAGAATGAAATAATTAAGAAAGATAAAATAATACAATACAAGATAACTAAGAAAAGAAAATAATAGTAATTTTTAATAAAAATTAATATTACAAAAGAATGATTCTCTTATAATAAACATTTAATATTTTTATATTATTATTAAAATATAGATTATTATAATATTCTATTATCATTCATTATCATAATATATTCTATTATCATAATACATTCCATCACAACATATCTCTATACTCTATAATCATTGATTATTGATTATCTCTCTTACTAATTCTCTAATATAAAATACTTTATCATCTTTTAATAAATCACAAATATATTTCAAATGATTAATAGAATATTTCTTAAATAAATATATTAAATCTTTCTTATACCTCCAATTCTTCATATCCACTGTAAGATTAGTAAATATTTTATGTATAAAATTATTACCCAATTTATAATCTTTTTTATCTTTATTATTACTATTATTATCATCTGATCCATCGTTATCTAATTTATTATCTTTATTGCTATTACACTTATTATTATCTAACTGATCTATTCTCTCTAAATAATTATATATACTATATATTTTACTTACTAATAACATTCTTAATTTATCATCCATAATACTACATCTCATAATAAAACATCTAAATATAGATAATATAAAATTATTATCATTATATAATTTATAATCATCATACACATTTTTAGTATTACATATTTTCTTTATATCTTCAAAAGAATATATTCTATTGTTTATTATTTTATTATTAACATTACTATTAATATCAATAATAGTATCTTTACTATCATTATCGATATCAATATTGATATGATTATTATTGTTAATATGATTATTATCAATAACTTTATTATTATCATTATCAATAGCCTTATTGCTATCATCTAATATACCTTCCTTTACCACACTCTCTTTATCTTTATTATCACTATCATTATCACTGAAAGGTTTACAATGATCTATATCATTAATAGCAGTAGATGAAATATTATTATCTTTATATTTTAACATATTAAAATTAATATCCTTAGTATCTTCTATACCATCAAATAATAATATATGCATAATACCATCTATATTCTCTATCATATTTACATAAGATTCATTATTCATTATCTTTATAATATTAACTAATACGTATATATTATATTTAACAGTATCTGTATTGTTATCTATGTTATGTGTATTATTATACTGTTGTATTATCTTATAGAATAATATACTTCTATTATAACTACTATCTATATAATATTTATATATTTCTATAGGTATATATTTATAATTGATTAATGATTCATATGCTGTATGTGAGATAGAAGAATTAGCATCTTTTAAATATGATAATACTATATCTTTAACTTTATTACCATATTCTATATTCTTATAAGTATTCTTACTCGTAATAATATTATTCGTATTATTATTAAGTATTTGATTATTATCATTACTCTTATTCGTATTATTACCATTATTATCGTTGTATTCTATACCTTCTATTATTTTGTGTATGTTCTTAGCACAGAGGAATCTTTTCTCATATGTTCTTTCTCCTATGGATACAAAATATCTTAATACTTCTATGTTATTAAAGTATTTAAGATATAGTGTTAGTTTATCTACTATAAAATATACTGTATTCTCATTATCTATTTCTTTTATCATGGATATAAACATATTATGATGGGATTGGAAGTAACAATGTATACAATATTTGTTATATATTAAAATATCAGTAAATGATTTAAATAATGGTTTTCTGGTGGTATGGTTAGTATTTAAAATACTATCATCTATTATATCCTTATTAATATTATTTTTATCTACTTTATCTATTGCTTCTTCAACAGTAATTTTACATTTAGATAATTGTTCTATTATTTGTACATTTCTATCATTATTAATTATTTTATCTTCTATAGAATCTATCTTTTTATATTTATTATCGCATATACATTCTTTCATCTCTATATTTTTATCTTCTTCTTTTAATATTCTTATTTTTATAAGATATATATCTATTAGAAAATCTTTACGACTGTTAAATTGTTTTTCTATTAATTTAAATATATCAGCATTAACACTCTTTGATAAATATATAAGAATATCTATAACTTTCTTAGGCTTATAAGATATATAGCATATAAGAATATCTATAAATATTTTTAATATGCCAGATGGTTTATTTAATGCATTAGCATCTATTCTTGTATTATTAATATTACTGCTAATATTATGAATATTCGTTATATCATTATTAACATCTATATCGTTAGTATTATTAACTGTGTTAGTATCATTGTCATTAGTATCATTGTCGTTATTATTATCTATCTCACTAGCATCATTATCATTATTGTTATTATTATCGTTGTTTTTAAAATGCCCAGATAACCTACGCAATTCTTCTACTTCTTTACAATACATATCTCTTCTATCATTATTATTCTCTTTATCTTTACTATTATCCATACCATTAGGCACCATCCATAATATATTATCCTCTACTCCCTCTACTATCTGTGTTATTGTAGCATAATCTTTAGGTGTAAAATATTTGTAATTTGTTAATGCATTTATGTAAATATCTTCAGAATAAAAATATATAATATCTTTAGAATGTTTAAGCATATACACAAGAGGATCTGATATGCAAGCTAAATAATTTATAAGTTCTTTATATTTTAGCAACGGTTCATTTGTATTAATATCATTGTTTATATTATTTATATTATTATTATCTATATTATTAGTATTAGTATCTATACTGTTATTACTTACATCTTTACTCTTTTCTTTATCATAGTTTATATTTTCTTGATCGTTTACTGGAGTATTTTTATCCGTATTATTATTCATGCTATTATTTTCTGTTTTGTTTTTATACTCTTCTATATTTTGTTTGTTTCCAGAATGTTGATGCATATAAAGGGGTTAGAATGAAATTAATAAAAATCATTTTATAAAATTTATTGGTTGATAAGAATATCAATGATGTAACAAACAATTAAACAAATAAGATAATTATAACGTTGATATACTGTTATAATACGTATATACCATACATAGATGTATTATAATAATATACTATTAATAAAATAATAAAAATATATTTTATAATCGATTATTAACGTTATATATACGTATATATCATTTTAACAGTATACTTATATTAACGTTATATATACGTATATATCATATGTATATGAATTATTTTATAATAAATTTTATTTATCTTACACTTCTTTTATACTCTGTTTTATTTTATCTACGAATTTACTTCTAAATATATTTTCTAAATCATTTACACCATGAAAGAAATTTCCTCCATTTACATATTCTATTATTTTTTCTGCTCTCTTATCTCCTATACCAGGTATCTTTTTTATTTTAAGAAAATTTGCTGTATTTAAAAGCATTAGTAATTCTTCTTCAGTAAAAATATTATTCTTAGGTTTTGTATTATTTGTTTTACTATCATTTGTTTTATCTGATAATATATTTCTTTTAGAAGAGAATATTGCAATGTTATTTTTATGTGTTGTAATATTGTTATTACTGATATTCTTATTCTTATTCATTATAATATTGTTATTACCATTATAATCAATAACGTTATTATTAGCTTTATTGTTGTATTTATATTTATCATATAGATTATTACTTCTATTTATTTTATGCTCTGTATTAGTCTTTACTTTTATTTTACTACTATCTGTTGCAAAGTTAAGTGTATTAACACTATCTCTTTCTATTTTATTTTTTATATTAGCTATAATATATGTTTTATTATTCTCTCCTATTCTAAGTATACGTGTAAGCTTACTATCTCTATGTGGAATTCTTATATTATTATTTTTATTATGATTATTTATACTATTTATAACATTTTTAAGTACGTATAAGCTATAATTGATTGTTGTTGATTCTACCATTCTTTCTCCTTTGTTATCTGTTTTTCTATTATCTTCACTGCCTGCTAAATCTACAAGAGTAATGGATGGATTGGTGTATATTTTTAATATCATGTGTGAACGTGATGATGTGTCGTTCAGAAGAGTATGTGCTGTAGAACGTTTTGCTGATGTATTTATAAATGTAATAAAACTATTTAAATCATTCACTTTTGTTTTTTGTAGGTCTTTTATTTCATCACCATTAGAATCTGTATTCTGATAATGGGTGTATACTTGTTTTTGTTTTCCATCTATTAAATCTATAATTTTTTCATTGTAAATTTCATAATATGATATTTCTACTGGTGCTACTCTCTCAATCGTTCTATATATTAGACCCAATGATCTATTGTCTTTGTTACCTATCATAGTATATGTTTTACCACTACCAGTACAACCATAACAAAATATTAGATAATTTGGTTCTGTTCTAAACAATGATAATTTGTTTCGGGTATTAAATATACTTTTATTCTTTTTTTCAATAGAATTTTTACTATTCTCTGAAATTCCACTGGAATCTGTTTCATTGTTAATGCTACCATTACTACTATTTATACTAGAGTTTATGCAATTATTTTCTTTATCCTCATTCAAATTTTTATTTGTTTGTAACAATGGCAACTGTGTCTCAAAATATCCAAAAATATCTTTCTGTGTAGATTTTATACCAAATACTTTATCAAATGAATAATTATATGTTTTACTTTCAAAATTAAAATTTATATTATTTTTAGAAATATTCAGCTTATCATTCTCTCCATATAATTTTTTATCCTTCAAATCTTTTTTCTCTACATCAGGTTTTATTCGTATTAAAACTTTTATTCTACTATCAAAGTTTTTTTGTTTATTAGTTATTGAACGATTAGATGTTTTTTGTCTTTTAACAGTATCTAGAATTTTATTTGATAGCTTGAAAGTACTTTTTGATGGTAAATTGGGTTCTAACATTTAAATTGCTTAAGGGTGGGAAAAACATTTTTGTTAAATGGATTTAATAATATTTTGGAATATGATTAGAATATGAAAGATAGGTTTTTAATGTAACAAAATACAAATGAATAAATGTAAAGATGAAAATGGTGTGATATAAAATGTAAAGTGAAAATGGGAAGATAACAACTTATAAGATATTAAATTATAAGATATAGAAGAAATAACAAACAATAAAATATAATAAAATAAAAATAACAACTTATAAGAAGAAATAATTATTCATTCATTATTTTAATATTTACTCTTTATCTGAATATAATCTATTATTTATTTATGATTCCTCATTACACCAAAATATCTTTATTATTTTTTTATCTCCATATTCTATTTCTTTTAACGTAACGTTTAAATTTACCACCATACGTCATTAACAAATATGTTATAATTGTAATGATAACAGAAAATAAACATAGATAATAAAATGATCTATAATCATATGGATTATTTGTATTTGCAAATGGTAATGGTACATTCATACCATACAATCCTGCAATTGTTTGTATTGGAAGAAGTATGAATGCTATGAATGCAAATCTTTTCATAATTGTGTTTATTTCACTTTCTTTCTTAGAATGTTCTAAATTGGCTAAAGCTAAATATAAATCTTGTGAGCGTTCTAAAATTCTGTTGAATTCTTTTAAATCTTTTTCTATTTCTATAAAATCTGTAAGAGAAAATTGTAGATATCGGGATATTGGTCTTCTTATTTTTTTGGCTAATTTAACTTTGAATGTGGTAAGAATGTGTATTTTATATTTAATGAATTGTTGTATGGTATATACTTTGTATACCAGTTTAAAATTCTTTTTTAATATATCTATAAGAAGATAATTGTCATTAAGAAGGTTATTGAGGTTATTTGTTATATTTTCTATCTCTAAAACATCTGGTTCTATTTCATTCATAATATATTTAACATCTTGAACAAATTCTATTATGACGGAGAAAAATACCCATTCTGGATGCATTGTTGTATGCACAGAAATTAAATATACGAAATTTAAAATATCTGTTACGGGTGTCCATGGTTTATTATGTGTGGTAATTATAAAATTATCAAATAGTAATATATTGAAATCTAAATCCTTATTAATATCTGAGTACTTATCTTTATGTTTCTCCTTATTTTTATCTGATGATATTTTTAAAGATATAAAAATATACTGTTTAAATATTTCTACTTTTTCTTCTGTATTTCCTTCTCGTATATCGTTAAGAGAAATATCATGAACCCCATAATTTTTACCAAGAATTTCTAAATCTTCTTCGGATGGACAAAATATATTAAGCCAATAACAATATTTTCCATTGGTATTAGTTGATTTAAAAGTTTTATTTGATCCATAGCCTGGTTTTTCTTTATTTGTTGCTGAATTTTGAAGAATATGTTCTTCTTTGTTATCTTTTTTATTTGAATTGTTAATATTATTCTTTTCATTTTTTCTTAATATTCTATTAACATTATGCGATTCTTTATTCTTTTTTAAATCTTTTTTATTTTCATCCTTACTGCATAATTTCTCATAAAACGTAGAATTAAAAAAATCTGAAAACAATGTTAATTCTCCATCAAAAAATAAATATTTTTTAAATTTCAAATTTCTATATTTTTCAAAATCATAGAATGGTAAATTTTGATTATACTTCCCATCAATATTCTTATTATCCTTATAATATTTCTCACTTGTCTCACTATCATCACATCCAATATTCAATTGCATACGATAAACATCTTGATTTCTACCTTTCTTCATACGACGATAAATTGTTATCAACTCAAAAATAGTATTTCTCTTTGAAGGAACTTTATGTCCATGCATTATTCCTTTATTATGTATAGCAGAATAAGTACTATCTCCCATTGTATTTATACTACTACAACTACGTATTGAAAATTCTTCTTCTGAATCATATTCTTTTTCTTTGCATAAACCAGAAAATTTATATTTATTCCTTCTACTCACACCACCGATACACTCTCCACAATGACAACTATCTGATGCCTTTTCTTCCATAAAATTTTTATCCTCGCTACATAAATCCTCATGTTCCATACGATCTGACAAATTGTTTGGGTTACACAAACATAAACTTTTCTTTGCACATTCATCACTTTCCAAACATTCATCAGTATGTGTGTCAGAATGGTCATCTTCTTTTCTATTATGAGTATGCATAAAGGGTTGAAAAAGAGGAAATATGAAGTCAACATAAAAAAAGGAGAAGTAAATTAATTTTTTGATTATCCATTTTATCAGAAACGATTAAAATATAATATAAAATAAAGTATATTCTTAGAAAAAATATAATAGAGTATTATTTCTTTATATTTACTATTTTGGTTAATATAAAACTTCTTTACAATTGACATTTTCTTTATAATTGACACTTTGAAAAATCAATAACAAATTATTTTATCTGTAACAATCAATCATTCATTATATACAAATCAGAAAATCTTATAACAAAAAATAAAGACTTTTATTATTATTCTAATTCATTTGGCAACATAAAATCATTTGATAGATGTTATTTTGACATAGACTTTAATTATACTATAAATTTATTTAAACTTCATATCATAAAATACATTACAATATCATATCTTCGTCATAAAATAAACAAATAAAAAATTTTTCAGATATTTATTGCTAAGAATATTAAAATAATAAATAAATAGAAAATATTTTTAATGTAAAACTTTAATATAAAAATAAATTGTTATTACATAAAGAAAATAAAAATTTATTCGATCAAGTGGTCGTGGAATGATAAGCAAATTTTAAGCCTGGTGGGTTTCTCATATATAGAATTTTTAAAACAAAAAAATAAAAGATAGAAGGAAAGGTTGCTGAATGAATGAATGTCGATACCGTAATTTGACAGTGTCTTGTTGATAATTCTACTATTGGATGAAAGTATTACTTGGTTAATGTAAATGTTATTGATTTGTGAATCTAAATTATTATATCAAAAAAGATATTATAATATTATTAAATTGAAAGAATGATGATTGTACCATACACAAAATTTTATCGTTCTAGAACATAAAATATCATTATATTAATATATATGTAATAAAACTAATTAATACAATTTACTCATGCTTCAAAAAATCAATATTTCCTACTATAGTGAACTACAACTGTTCAAACATAAAAATATAAATTAAATTATTATTTAAAAATAAAAAATTTATTTATCAGAAGAATTATTTAATTTATATTTTTATGTTCTTTATTCTCATCAATAGAATATTCTTGTGCCAACAATGAAATTGTCTGTGGTGGTATTTTTATCAAATTATCTTGTTCATTAATCATCAAAGGTTTTGCATTGACCTGTTTAGCTATATCTTCAATAAAGCTTTTTGGTGGTGGTGGAACAAAATATTTTCCAACTTTTGATTGTAATGCTAATTTTATATCATCAACATTAATAATTTTACGCTCGTTATGTTCTGCGTATAAAAGTGCATCTTCCATAACATCAACAGAATATTTGTAAAGAAATTCTAATATTTGAACAATTACTTGGGGTTCACATTCATCAATTCCAATAGATCGAAGGATGATGGACACTATTTTTGCTTCACGAGGTGCTGTGGTCTCTGGCATAAGTATGGGTGATTCTTTTTATTTTTTATTAGTGGGATTTTTATGTAAATTTGTTAAATGGTTACGTAACGTTTAAAAAATAAATTATTTTATGTTTTTGAAGAAGTTTTTCTTTATCAATAATTTTTTTATGTTTTAAACACTTTTTTAAAAAATATGCCCATGAAATTCAATGACTTAAATTTGAGAAAAAAATTACAAAATCGTTTATCTTTTTTAAACTTTGAAACATTAACAGAGATTCAGAAATCTACATACCATCACATTCTTAATAAGAAAAATGTAATAGGAATATCAAAGACTGGTAGTGGTAAAACATTAGCATATCTTATTCCACTTCTACAAATTAGAGGGAATAGAACAATCATAATTGTACCAACAAGAGAATTAGCTGTACAAGTACATGATATAGCAAATATACTATCACCAGATAACTGTGAACTTATCATTGGTGGAATAAATGAAAATATTTCTATTGATGAAAATAAAGATATTTTTGTATGTACAGTTGGTAGATTATTGGCTGTGTTAGAATCTACAAATATAGATAATATAGATACTATAGTATTAGATGAAGCTGATAAACTATCAGAAAGAGGATTTAAAGATGATATAGAAAATATCTTGGAATATTTTCCTCAGAAGCAAATGGTTTTATTTTCAGCCACGGAAGGAAAAATATTAAAAAATTTAACACTTTTTGGATTAGATGATGCTAAATACAAATTAATAAATGAATATAATATGAATGGTAATAATGTTTTAAAACAATATTATTATGTATTATCATTAGATAAGAAGATAAATTATCTTTATTCTATTCTTCAGCATTATTCTAAAGATGAGAAACCAGGAAATATTTTAGTATTTTTTTCTACGTGCAAAGAAGTAAAATTTTATTTTCTACTTTTTAAAAAATTGAAATTCAATGTTCATATGCTTAACGGTAATATGAAACAAAATCTTAGAATGGATAGTTGTAAAAATTTTAATAATATTGATAAACCTAGTATTCTATTTTCAACTGATTTAGGTGCCAGAGGATTGGATTTCAGTGATGTGAAATTAGTATTACAATTTGATATGCCAGAGAGTATAGAAACATATGTTCATAGGGTAGGAAGAACAGCAAGAAATGGAAAAGATGGTACAGGTATAATATTTCTACTTAAGGGAGAAGAAAGAATTATTGAAGATTGGAAAGATGGTAAATGGAAAGGTAAAATAGATAAAAAGGATATGGAATTGATAAATATTCTTCCTGGAGAGAAATTTGAAGTTAAGAAGGTGGAAAGACGAGTAAGATCAATAATGTTATTGGATGATATAAAATATTTTGCAGAAAGATATTTAGTGACGTATAAAAAATTTCTTACTTTGCAAACGAAAAAATATAAAACAGACGTAGAAAATGAAATACATAGATTAAAAGAATATTTAGGAATAATAAATATGAGTGATATAGAAGAAGTAGAAATATCATTAGATGAGGAAAATGATAAGAAAAATATAAAAAATGAAGGTGATAGAACGAACAAGAAGAAATGTAAAAATAATGAAAATAAAAAAATTAAAATAGATAAGAACAAAGGAGAAACAGAAGTAAAAGAAAATGAACGAGAAGAACGTAGATTAAACAAAAAAAATAATAAAATTTAATGATACTGAATAAAATCACGGTCTAAGAAATACTCTAAGAATTTAATCTCCATAAAATAAATTTTATACAACTAATCATTTAAAATAGAATATCAAATTAAATATTATTATTTAATAAAAAAACAATCTGTGGCAGGTTATAATATTTTGTAAATGATTATTTCTTATTTATTTCCTAATATTTCAATCGTAATATTATTTCCCCTTATTCTTGCTTAAGGAGACATTTATAATCATTTTATCCTTTAAGGTATTACATGGCTTTTAGTAAGATAACTTTCAACAAAATATTATTTGTAGTTATTATATTGGTAGAATTAGCATATACAACTATTTTCTTTCTGAAGCATCTTGTATTATACCATTTAGATATATTATTATTTATTTTAGTATTACTTTCGAAGTATCATTTATATTTGATATGTTATAAAACTATAAATAGAAGAAATATAAATTATGGAATATTGTCGTTGATGTTATCTTTTTCTTATGAAATATTATTTTTTTCTATGTTGTTTTTAAAAAATATAGGTCTTTTCATGATAATGTTTTATATTGTATGTCCTATTTCATTGGGAATGAAATTAGCGTTGTTGCTTAGTATATATTTTTTTAAAACTTTATTATATTTTGATATAAGTATACCAGTAGAAGGATATGAAATAAGTAAGAGGGTGGATAATTTAGCTGATAATATACCCGGTTTGTAGGTAATAAAACATTTTAGAAATGATTTTTTTAAAATTGTTTGAAAATTATATTATGTTTGGTAGATTTTCATAAAAAGTTTTATTAATTTTTTTAATCATTTATTTCTTCTCTTTCTTCAATTTCATATGGAAGTTTTCTTTCTATTTTTTTATATTCTCTTGTTAGTTTAGATTTTATTTTACTATCAAATTTAATGGTGCTTCTAAATAAAGTATAAATTTCATCTAAATCTTCTTTTAAAAGAAAGTTTTTAAGGAGTAAATTTATTATATCCTCTGTATCACCATGTGTCATCTGTGTAATATAATATTGATTAAGAACAGGGAAATAATAAAGCATTGTTTCTTCAATAGAACTATTATTTACTTTAAATAGATGATGGAATATTTTATTAATTACCCTTTTATTCTTATTGGTGCTGCTAAGTTTACCTAAGAATTTAGTGAATTCTATTTTCTTTAATACTGTTTGTGTGGGTAACGCTGTGCTGAAGAAACCATGTAATGGTAATAATGACCAATCCATTGTTGTTCTACGTATTCCATCTACTATATCACCCATGCTTATATCATCAGCCATATCTTTTATTTTGTATATAGAGCCTTCAACATAGTTTTCTTGTACCATTAATGGTACAAGATCGTAATCTAAAAAGTACATATTTATTTTTTCATCTATTACTCGAATATTTTGTTTTCTATTAAGTTTGTACAATTCTTGTAGAATAGTGAAAATATTTTTTATTACATTTCTTTTTTGAAATGTTATGGTTTTTTTGCCTAAAGAAATATTCTGAATATTATTTAAAATATATCTCAAATCACCATCACTTTTAGAAATAATATCCATAATAATATTATCTTTGATTTCTTTATTCTCTTCTTTTAAAATTTTTTTTATTGCTTGAAGAATTTCTCTTGTGTTAGGTTTTTTAAATCGTATGTCTACTAAGTTATATAGAGGTCTTAGTTTTATATTAGATCTATCATTTGAAATACATATTATTGTATTCTTAGTATTTTTTATGATGGAAATAAGCTCAGCTATTCCACCTCTATCACTAAACATTCCATCTATCTCATCCATAATGATGATTTTCTTTCTATCTGTTTTATATGAAATACCTTTGAATGTATTTTGTAGCATATTTTTATTACGTAAATCACTAGCATTTAATTCAATTACTTCATAACCACATTCTTTAGAAGATAAGATAGCAGCGGTAGTTTTTCCAATACCAGGATCTCCACTAATAAGTATTCCGGGTACTTTATTTGATATTGCTGTTTTCAATGTATAAATTTCTTTGTTATTACCAAGTATTTCTGATGTGGATTTTGGTCTGTATTTTTCAGCCCAAATTGTAGATTTCTTATTATCTTCTTTTGTGGCATCAGTATCTTCTTTCTTGGTTTGAGTATTTTCTTCGTTGAAAGTTTTAATATCGTCACCTCCTTGAGAATTCATTTGCACTAATCCATTAAATTCTTCCTCACTAATAATCTTTATTCCTAAAGATTTTGCTTTTTTAATTTTTGATGGACCAGGTTCATTTCCAGCTACAAGATAGTTAGTCCTACCACTAGGTGCTGTTGTAACCCTTCCACCCAATAAAATTACTTTTGATTGAGCTAACTCTCTGTCAATACTAAGTTCTCCAGTAAAAACAAATGTATATCCTTTTAATGGCTCCATCCTGGGGAACAAAACTTTCTTCATAAAAATATCAATTTGTTATAAAAAGGATAAATTATGCAACAAACAAATTATTTATTACATATTTTATGCACATAAATAGAATATATAAAATATATAAACAAAACCACCCATGTATTCAGTATTACTACCTACATACAATGAATCAGAAAATATACAAATTCTAGTATATTTGCTTAGAGATACATTTGATGAAATGTCAGAAGCATATGAATTGATTATAGTCGATGATGGAAGTACAGATGGAACAATCAAAAAAATAAAACATTTAGAGCCATATTTTCCTATTAAATTTATTCAAAGAAAAGAAAAATTAGGACTGGGTAGTGCATATAAAGAAGCATTAAAAAATATTTCCCACGAATCTGAATTTATAGTTATTATGGATGCTGATTTATCTCATGATCCCAAAGCTATCAAAGATATGGCGATTGCAATAAAAGAAGCAGATGTTGTTGTAGCTACTCGTTATACTTTAGGTGGAATTGTTGGATGGAATTTCAAAAGAAAAATGATTAGTAGAGGTGCAAATAATTTAGCACAAATAATAACTGGAGTAGAAGTAACAGACCTTACAAATTCATATAGAATGTATAGAAGAAATGTTTTAGAAAATTTAGAAATATCTTCAAATGGATTTTCATTTCAGATGGAAGCTATTGTAAGAGCGTATAAAAAGAAATATAAAATAATGGAAGTTCCAATTATATTTCATGAAAGAAAAAGTGGAAAGAGTAAAATGGGTATAATAGAAATAATAAGATTTATTCAAAGTCTCATTGTTTTATTTTTTGTTACTGGATAATCAATAATTGTGATTAAAGATTCTGAATTCTTTTAAAAGTTTTTTTATTAATAATTATAAATTATATTTAAAACACTCTGACAAGCGTTATCACACACTTAAGACAATTAATTTATTATTTTCTAATAAAAAATATTCTAACCATTTTCTAAATAAAATATAAAAATTAATTTTTATTGAAAATTGAAAATGCTCATAATTTCTTCCACATCCTTAATTTCTTCCATTCCCCTATTTTTCATAATTTCTAATATTTCAATTTTATTTTTCAATGTAATTTCTAATTTAGAAATAAAATCTATAATCTCTTCTTGAATTATGCCATTATTTTTTATTATTAAAATATTTTTTATATCTTCATTGCTAAGAGAATCTACTTTTATTACAAAAGATTTTTCTAATATTCTTTCATTTATATTTTCCAACTTATTTCTTGTAGAAAATATAAAAGTTGGTGCTTTTCCACTCTCCATAACTTTTGCCAAATAATTACCACACTGTCTGTTTAATTTTTCTATATTTTCTATATAAATAATACCGTGTGTTATTTCTGCATATCCTTGTCCTTCGTATTGATCAAGTAAATCTTCTATCTGCTTATTAGGATTGAAATTTTGTAAGTTTAACACTTTTATAACTTTTTTTTTAATTCTGACTTCATTTGTTGGTAAGGGAATATATTTATCTCTTTCTAGGTCGTATGCTTTTACAAATGTTTCGGATCTTCCTAATCTTTTTATTAATCCAGCAGATGCTTCTATAAAAATAATATCTCCTTCTTCTATTCTTTGTGAGATTAACTCATTGTAAAATTCACCAGACAATTTTGTTATTTTTGTTCCCTTTGCAGTTTTTATTCCTAATTCTACGGTTTCTACAGTATCATTCTTTCGAATAATGTTTATTTTTGTTACTTCTCCTTCTAAACAATCTTTTGTTTCTTCTATTTTTATCTTTATACTTCTATTAACCAATACATCTATATCATATGGTGTACTAATTTCAAAACCATTTGTTTTCACCATATTAAATTCTTTGTTGAGATCTTTTTCAATTGCAGAAACCAGAGTGTTAATAGAATTTTCTCCTTGTAAAATAAATGCCAAACCAGCTTGTGTATTATCTTTTACAATACATAAAATATCTAAACATGCATTTTTTGCTGATTGTTGACCAATTAGAGTAGACCCAGTTAGAGAAACAATATCAGAATATCTATCATTCATAGGGCTAAACTTTAAATATTGGATAAACATAATAATTTTTATGCATATTCTAAAAAATATAAAAAACAAAATAAATACGAAACAAATTTCAATTCGCTCGGAAATAAAAAACTCTTTAAAACTATTTCAATTTTAAAAAAAAATAAAATATAATGGTTTTATAATTTAATTAAAATTATTCTGCATAAAAATCCTAAGAAAAATAAATTTTATATTTTCTAAAAATTTATGATTAATAAATATTTATTTGTTTAATGGATTTAATTTATCTCTAACAATCATTTACTCTTCTTATGATTTATCTTTTATGATCTTTTAACCCAAAAAAGACATAATTTATTCTATTTTAGAATGTTTCACTTACTATATTTTTATTTATCTCTTAAATTCAAGAATTCTGTTTAATTGGTTCAAACAATTTATCAGTTATACTTCTCCTTTTTATTTTTATATCAAATTTTAAAAAGTTGTTTCATTATGCCCATGGAAATAAAATTGAAGGTAAAATACCAGAATAGTATTGTAGAGATAATAATAAGCAATAAGGATTCTTTGCGGAAATTGAAAGAGAGAATAGCTCACACATTAAAGATAGATATTTATAAATACAATATAGTCTACAAGGATAGAATATTGGTAGATGAAAAGAGAACAGTAAAAGACCTTGATATGGTTGATGATGGTCTCGTTAGTCTAAAATCCAAAGGTATGAATGTTACAGGAGAAAATAAGGAGGATATCTTCAGTAGTGGAGCTATCAAAGATGTAAAGGGGATGTTTAACAATCCAGACAGCATTAAAAATATGTTAAAGTTATTACCAGGAATGGATGAACAGATAAATGAAAACCCTGAACTAAGAAATATTTTAAATGATCCAGCAACATATGAGGATATGGCAAAAATATTTGAGAATCCAGAATATAGACAGGAAATGCTTAAGAATGTAGATCTAGCAATGTCTAAAATGGAAAATTTACCAGGAGGACTCAATCTTATGTCTGGAATGATGAAGGCAGTAGAACCTATGCAAAATATGGATTTAGGGCCTAAGATAACATTTAAACAAGGAGAATATAATCCAGGTTTAATAAAAGAAGCCATTCCAGTGAAAGTAAAAAAAGAAAATTTCGTTGTAAAATATAGAAACCAATTAGGACAACTAAGAAATTATGGTTTTAAAAATTTACAAAAAAATATTAAGTTCCTTCATCAATACGAAGGTGACTTAGAAAGTACAATCGTTGCATTAGCAGAAGAAAATGAATAAAGTTACATTTTTGAAAACATTTAAAATAAATTTACCAACCGAAATAAAAAATTACTACGAATAAATTTTCTTTAAAAAAAATATTTTTACTATTTTCATTCGTTTAAAAATATTTTTATTTTCTTTTATTCTTCTTTTACATGACATGGATATGTCATCTTCATATTCTTACCAATTGAGAATACGTAACCAATAGTAAAAATATTTCCTTTAACTTTTAATCAATGATAATATCTACCACTTACAAATGCTATTTAAACAATTTTAAATTCCAAACATATCAGTTATAATGTGTTACCATTACAGATGTTTAATACCATTTATTTTTAAATATAATTTTTATATTTCAAATGAATAATAAAATTTGTTATAATATATTTTACTTTATACCTGATACATATAATCTCAATAAAAAATATACACAAAATTATTTTTTACATTAAAATAAAGACATATTAAATGATTATTTATTTCAACCAAGGAATATTGTAATATAATATATTATACATTCCATAATAAAAAAAATAATTATATAATAATCAGAATATAATAATAAACGTAATAAAAGTAATAAGTATAATACAGCGTTAGAATATTTTATTCATAATTAAAATACTATTGAAAAATATATTTGTTTACAGTGAATTAAAAAATATTAAATAAAGATATTATATATATTATACTCTATAAATATAATTGTAATATTTCTATTTTATATTTTATAATTGTAATCTTTATAATTCTTTTATAAGTAAATCGATTCTTATTTGTTTTATTATTGATATATACTTATAATATTAATTATTTTATATTATCTGTTATTCAAATATTAAAGGTAATAAAAGTATTATATTTAATAACTATGTAAATAAGTAGAATATAAATCTAATAAAGATATATAAGAATTGTAAAGAATTATAATATATTTAAACAGTGTATATTATTTTTAAATAATAAATAATTGTAATAAAAAATAATTATAAAAAGAAATATAAGATTATGTTATTGATTGAAATATAAATAATCCTTCAAAGAAATAAATAGTCTAGGGTTAGGATAGGTAATAAAAATTATAAATATAAAATTACATAAACATATTTTTTAATTAATGTATTGTATTGTATTCGTTCCTAGATATAATTTTTATATTTTATTCAATAATATATTTACTATTTATAAGAGATATTAATCCTTCTATACTAAATATTCCTATATCAGTGTATTCTATTGTTTCTATTTTCTTATATTTCATTCTTAGTAATACATCTAATTTAAATGTCATTGGGTCTTTTAGAATCCTTTTATTAAGACATGGTGTAAGTATAAATTCATTAGGGATATCACATGATAGATAGAATGACATTTTATCG
Organism: Spraguea lophii; assembly: GCA_001887945.1. NCBI lineage: Eukaryota > Fungi > Microsporidia > Spragueidae > Spraguea > Spraguea lophii. Next base: position 27,721 of record LDOQ01000176.1, on the reverse strand, counting down.
GTGGTAATATTTTCTGTTATTTTTAATATAATATTTTCCTCTGTTAATTTTCTAAGCTTTAGTTTATATGTTCCATATTTACTCTCTTGTCCTGGTGCTTTAACGGTTGTGGTAAAAATAGAAGGTCTTTTTTTAACTGTCATTTTTTCAGCATATGATTTTATATATTCTTCGTACATTTGAGTTTTTTCTTCAAGGTATAAAGATTTTTTCTCTAGATTATGGAGAGTTTGCTTATTAATTTCTAATTCTCTGCTTCTTTGACAACTGAGTATTTTCAATGTAACAATATCTTGTGCAAGCATATTGAGAATTTCATTATATTGATTTTCTTTAGTTGCTATTTCCATATTTTCTATAAGAGAGAAAATTTCTTCTTTAAATTTATCCAATGGTAAATTATAACATTCTGATTGCTTAGATTCATCAACAGCAATTTCTGATAGGAATTCTTGTGGATTATCATTCATAGAATCTTCATTTATTGTATTGTCTATGATTTTATTTAATTTATTTTTAAGAGATTCTTTAACTTTGATACTAGAATTTGAAATTGCTGATCTTATATTATTTACTTCGTTATATTCTTGAATTCTTTCAAATAATCTATTTTCTTGTATAGTAGAGGATTTCAACAACAGATCTAAAAGACTTTTTCCACTGGTTATACTCAATAATAAAACAACCATTTCTTTTAGTGTTCTTTGTTCATTATAATCTTTTTCTTCTGTATAATTAGATGTCAAATAAAAGGATATTAGATATTTATCTTGTTCTTGAAGGTTTTTAGAATTAAGAACAAGATCATAGAAATAATCGTGTTTGTCTGCAATATTATCTAAATTACTTTTTAACACAATTAATATTTCATTAGCAGCTTTGGAAGTAAATTGTACTACTGGTTTATTGACTCTGAAATGTTCTTTTTGAATTTGGAAGTAATCACTAAGGTTAGCTATTCTTTCTAAAACATCAATATATCTGTTATAAGCACTTTTAGAGAATTTAGTAAGAGGCATATAAAAATCTAAAATCTCTGATGATGTAGAGAGTACTCTTTTGAAGAAAATAAACAATATGGATGATTTATCGCTAACATTATCGTATAAATTTGATTTAGATCCAAATATATGTGGTGCTAATAAGAATGGTGATATTATTTCAGAAAAGAATAACTTATTCACTTCTTCTCTTCTCTCTGGGAATTTTTCTAAAAGTAAAGAAAGGTAAAATCTAATATAATATGGAAAATGTTCTATGTTATTTTCCACAATATCAAGTAATTCTATTGTAGCAGCTTTTACTCTTCTCAGTCTATTAATATATTCTTGTTTTACCACAGGATTCTCTAATGCTTTAAGCCTATCAGCCTCCTTCCCTAACATTTGTTTATTTATCAAAGTAGGATTACATTGAATTTCACTGCTTAACATATTAAACAAAGGAATAAACATGTCAATAAGTCTTTTATCTGGGTTTTCTCTGAAATACGAAAGTATGATCTTACATGATAATGTGTCTTTCAAAGAAACTCCTTCATCGATATGTATTTCTGAATCCATTATTGATTCTACTAATTTTAGTATCATATATTCCTCTCTCTTCGAATCAGAATTAGCAAATAAAGGTACCACCTTTTCAATAATAAAATTCTCTTGTATTCTACTGTCCATTCCAAGTAGTAATTTAGAAAGATATTTAGGATTAGTTTGTAAGTGGTAGAAAATCTCTTGGAATTTCTTAAATTCTTCTGTGTCATTTGGGAACATACTCATTTCTTCTTGATCACATGGTTTAATTTTTGTAAGTTTTGCAATAGTTACTTTGTTATTGAGTAATAGAGATACCGAACATTCAATTCCATCAATGTATACTTCTTGTAAATAATTTTCTTTTATCTTCGATAATATTTTTTTGTGTAATTCTTCAATCTCTAAATCTTTCTTTATTTCTTCTGCATTATCAGTAAAAATAAATAGGAATTTTCTCAATGAGAACACCGTTGCATCTTTTTTGTAGCATATGTCGTTAAAAGCTTTTTCATATAAAAATGATTTAACCTTCTCTTTTATAACAGATACAGCCATTTCTTTTTCTTCATCGATGTCAATTTTTTCTTCTTCAGTCTCCATAATCTCATTATTTTCTCCAGTTTTCATTGTTTCATTTTGTTGTTCAGATCCTATTTTTTCAACCTCATTTTCAGTGTCCGTCATCGTAATTTGATTTTCTTCATCTATTTTAACTTCTTCATATGCTATTTTTTGTTTGATAGTTGTGGCTAAATCTTCCCCCATATCGCTTTGTTTACTAATCACGTCTTTGATTTTTCCGAATTCCGGCATCTTAATACCTTTCTGTTTAAATTCTTCTTTCGTTTTTTCAATTAATCCATCTGAAAATGATATTTTTCCTGATAATCCTTTAATATCATCTGAAAATCCCACTCTAGACATATAATGTGCCAATGCATGAAGACAATATACAACATTTGGAATATTCTTTTTTTCGTAACAATCCAATACACCAAAATAAAATATGCGTGGTAATCCTAATTTCTCTGCGCCATCAATAAAAAAATTATGATTATCTGTATGTCTATACTGCTTATATTCATCATAAAATATTTTTTTAACAGAAGATGGTACAAACTTTTTCATCAACTGTGCCAACACTATTCCTTTACTTAATGCATCATCAAAATCACAGTTTGTTAGATCAACATCTATTTTTGAACTGATCCATTGTTTCGCTTCTTCAACCCTGCATAAGTAATCATACGCTGCTTGGTTTTTTCTTTCGATATCCATCTCTTCTGCGGAGCAGATACCATATTCTAGTCTCTCGTGAACATTTCTTTTTCGCTCATTTGCACTTGCCATGGGCATAAACAAATCAAAAATTAAATAAAAAACAAACAAATTCAAATAAGGAAATTAAACAAAATTGAATCAAATATGACTATCAAATGCTAAAAAAGAATTTTTATTTCTATATTTTAAATAAATGTCTTTTTTGTAATGATGTATTAAATAATTTAATAAGTGATAAATTATAATCAATTCATCAATTTATTAAAAACTCTAATTATTTGTCTTTTTTATATCTATTTTGATATACAAAAAAATAATAATTTTTACTTTATTAGGAGGGAATATGATATTTTAGGAAATATTCTATGTTAAGAGATTTTTAAATTTTATCTTTATTTAGTGTTATATACATAACAAAATAAATAAAAGATAGATGATAAAAAGATCATACTATCATTCTAAAATATTTAAGATCAAAGTTTAAAAAAAAAGAATCTCACAATATAAAATTTACAAGAAAGATTGGCACAAGCCCGTTTAGTCGAGTGATTGTGGGATGGTAACTAAATCTCAGTCATAACAAGTTCGAATCCCCCAGACAGCAGATTTTTCAAAAAAAAATAAAAGATAGAAAAAAAGAAGAAGAAAGATTGTTGAGTGGGTGAGGGTTAGATAGTGTAACATTAGTTATGTTTTGGATGACGATATTACTACTAGATTGAAGTAATGTTTAGTTGATGTAATTACAATTTCTGTACTGATTTGTAAGTCGCCCAATATTATACCAAGAAAGAGGTTGGAAGCTTTAAAAAGTTAAAAGAAGGCGGAAACTTACGTCATACATAAAATTTTACGAACCGGCATAAAGTAAAACGATATTAATGTATATTTGTAATGGAACCAGTTAATATAACGAGGACCAAATACCATAAATCGCGGTAGGTCACAGATAGTCAGAAAACTTCTATAAATAAAAGTTTCAGTAAAAAAATGGATAATATTTTTAAGTCTCATTAGATCTATGAATACGGAATTCGGAATAGCTTTTTTTTCTTTATCAAATATTTTGATATTTTTACTGTTGTTTCTCCGTTGTTAATAATTGACAATTTAGTACTTACATTTAAAATTTCATAAAAATAATATGAATATAATTTTTAATTGAGAAACTTTTAAAGGATACTAATTTAATTAATAAAGGAAATTTTTACTTGTAATCATGTATAATTTAGAAGCTTTTCATCTTAGTTCTTTTTAAAAAATATTATTATTCTATTTAATAAATTTCTTCAATATTTTATTTTCATCTTTACATTTTTAAAAAAATTATTATTGTATATCCCCAATGAATAAAACAGAAAGAAGAGAAACAATGCTTAGAAAAAGATTTTTTATTGCATCTTCATTTTCTATTTACGGTGGTGTATCTGGTTTATACGATCTTGGACCACTCGGTACATCATTAAAAAATCAAATACTTCGTGTTTTTAGAGATATATTTTGTAAGGATTTATTTGAAATAGAATCGACAATCCTTACTCCATATCAGGTATTAAAGGCAAGTGGGCATATTGACAAGTTTTGTGATATTTTACTTTTTGATAGTGTTAATGGAGAATGTTATAGAGCAGACCATTATCTCAAGGAAGAATTAGAAAAATTAGATAAAAATGAAGAAATTGATAAAATGATAGAAAAGTTAGAGTGTATGAGTTTGGAGGAAATAGATAAGGTGGTGGAAGATTATAAAATTTTAAGTAAAGAGAAAAATAATCTTTCAAAGGCCCAACGATTTAATCTTATGTTTGAAACGTTCGTAGGTCCTAAGAAAAAGAATTTAATATTTTTGAGGCCTGAAACAGCACAGGGTCAATTTGTTAATTTTAAAAAAGTATATGAGTTAAATTCCGAAAAATTACCATTTGGTACATTTTCGATTGGAAAAGCCTTTAGAAATGAAATAAGCCCAAAGAATGGTTTGTTGCGAGTAAGAGAGTTTGAGCAAGCTGAAATTGAGTATTTTCTTGATGAAGATAAAAAAGAACATAAAGGATATGATAGTGTGAAAGAAACAGAGTTAACCTTTTTATATGGAAAAGAAAAACAAGTTGAAGAAAAAATGAAAATATCGGTAGCATTGGAAAGAAAAATTATAGACAACAGTGCATTAGCATTTTTTATAGGTAAAGCTGCAGAATTTTTTACAAGAATTGGTATTAAAAATTTTAGAATGAGACAACATATGCAAGATGAAATGGCACATTACGCATGCGATTGTTGGGATGTTGAAGTATTCACTTCTTATGGATGGATTGAATGTGCTGGTATAGCAGACAGATCTACATATGATGTGAAAAAACATATAGAACATTCAAAAAACGATCTTTATGCAAGAGAACAATTAAAAGAACCAATAGAAATTGAAGAGTTTGTACCTGTCATAGAAAAAAATATTCTTGGTAAAAAATTAAAAAATAAACTAAAAGATTTTATCGCTGAAATAGAATTATTAAGTCAAGATTATATAAAAAATAATTTGAAGGATGATCATCTATTATTTAATTTTGAAGGTGAAGAATACAAAGTAAAATTTATTCTTGAAAAGAAAAAAAAATATGTAAGAGAAATAATACCTAACGTAATAGAACCATCATTTGGTATTGGAAGAATTTTATATTCTTTAATAGAAGAAGTATTCGAATGTAGAGATGAAGAAAAAAATGTTTTAAATTTAAATCCAGAAGTTGCACCATATCAACTGGCAATACTTTCAGTAATAAATAATATGCCACCGGAAATAAAAGATATAATTGAAAATTTGGAAAAAGATCTCTCTTTCGTAAGAATTAGCAATATAATGCTAAAAGGAACAATAGGAAAGAAATATTCAATTGCTGATGAAATTGGTATACCATTTTGTATTACTGTTGATGAAGAATCGATTTCAGATAAACAGATTACAATTCGAGAAAGAAATAGCACACAGCAAATAAGAGTTGAAATAGAAGGAATAGAAAAAACAATGAAAGATTTAATTGATGGAAAATGGAATGAATACAAAAATTATTTGGTTTAAAAAAACATTTTCTTAAATAAAGATTTCTTAATTTATTTTTGAAACGTAGAATTACCACTCTAAAGATTTAAGCTTTTCTAATTTTTCTTCAAGTTCCAATATTTCTTTTTTGACCTTTGTTCTCATAAAGAATATTGGACAATCTTGATTCACACACAATACTTCTTGCATAACAGATCCCTGACATCTTTGGCATTCTGTCCAACATTTAGAAAAGGTTGAATACCGTTCATTCAGAGCATTCTGAATGGATAAATAGTTTTTAGAATATTTATCTGTACACCTATTACATAATATTTTACCTGGTGTTCTACATTCTAAACAACATGTAGATTTTGTTAAGAATTTGGCCATAGGACCATTATACGTTGATGTACGTATTGTTTTAATATGATTTCCAGAGAAAAGTTCTGATACGTTATCCATGACAGGTTCAAATAAACGATGTATAGGTTTTGATAGTTGATGTTCCAAATAATATTCTTTATCGATTGGAATATTGTTTTCAAGAACATATATCGGATCTTCACTTCTTTCATACATGGGTGTTTTTTTATCGCCTTGGACGATTACATATGATACTCTATCACCTAAGACGGGTATATTCCCTTGATCTCTCTTTTTCATTTTTTCTACCAATTCCACATGTGCTTGCTTTGCTAAATATTTATCTCCTTCTTTTGCTAAAGATTTTGATATTATTAACTTGGAGATATCTATTCTTTCTAAATAAAGATTCTTAATTACGTTTTTAACATAATTTTTAGCTCCTTCTATATCCATTTTTATCAATAATTTATTTAAGCATTCTTCTATAACTTCTCTAACTAATTCACAATTATCTCTTCTAACAGTTTCTATACCCTTAGTATCGATTCTTGACATTTTTTCGGGTGAATTATATATTACACCTGCATATCTCTTTTTATTCATTAGAAGATACGGATAGTATACTTTTTCAAATTCCAATGTTACTGGTTTGATAAATTCTTTAGAGACCTCTTCACTAATAACACTTGATATTTTAAATACCTGCTTTAAATCTGATTCATTAAAATTTATCATCACAGAATCTGTATCACCATAGACAACGACTGAATCATGAGAAAATCCTTGTTTTTTACTATAATTTCTTTCAATAACCTCCTTGGTTTTCGCTATCATAATTCTACCATAGCTTGTAACTGATTTACTAATATCTAAACAGGGTAATTTTCCAACAGAAGCACCAGTAAATCCATAGGTAGAATTTGCAGCAATTTTTAAAGCATTTTGTCTTGCATTCAATAAAGAATATAAAGTTTTATCTTCTGTATTCTTCATCATAGTTTTTACCTTCTTTCTTTCAATTATCAAATTTTCTAAAATTGTGGGAAGAAGACCTTTTTGTACGCCAGCTGATATGAAATACGCACCACTGGGCGTTAAAGATATAAATTTATCTGAATCAACACATTTACATCCAGTATAACACTTACATGCCATACTATTCTTAATTGGTAAGCCTAAAGAATTTGCTTGTTCTCTATTCACAAGTGTAGTATAACATAAATTATGCGCAATTATTATAGAAGGATACAGTGATGCAAAATCCAATACTGCAACTGGAGTATTATAAAAACCTTTGAGAGGATCCATAACTATAGCTCCTTCAAATGGAGAATCTGGTTCTTTGGGTTCCAGCGTAGGTATAATATAATTATGTTTTTTCGCTTCTTTTAGAATAAGAGAGAATACTTTAATGGAAGAACCTCTTGTCAAATGATAAGATAGAGGAATCCCCATGACTCTTACAATTTCAACATGATTAACTAAAATATCCAACTTTTCAAATAATCTTAATGGTAAATATGTATCTCTCAAACAATACGATGCTATTCTTCGCCTGGTTTCTTTATCTTCTTTCCATAAACCTTCTATTAAATAATAAGGTAGATCTTCTTTTTGTTCTCCTAAAAATCTTACACTAACGGCATTAAGAGAATAGCTTCTAAGGTTATGTTCTTTTCTTATAATTTGTATAAGGTCGAAAATTACTCTTCCGTAAACTTCTATTTCAAGCGAATTTCTTGCACCAAGAGCTCTTGAAGAAAAATAACTTTCCCTTGTTTTTACAGGCCTTGGATCTCTACCCCACATATTAAAACCTTCAATACCTAAAACTTTCCCTCTTTCTAGAATATACGGAATATCAAAATCTTTAATATTATAACCTAAAATAATATCCGGATCTTTTTCTATTAAATAATTTTTCCATGCTATAAGCATTTCTCTCTCAGTCTCATACCAATGAACAATAGCTCCTGGAATATCCCCAGTACTCTTATAACAAAATATAACCTGTTCAGTTTTCTTTTTGCTTCGGTGATAACTAAAGCTATTTCCTATTTGTATTACTGGATTAATCTTTGCATTTGGAAATGTTCTATTTTCTCCGAAACATTCTATATCGATACTAAGAATTTTCATATAAGGAATTGAAGAATATTCTGAAAGAGGTAATGATTTTACATTTCTATAATCTACTCTGTACCTCTTTACCTTTTGCTTAAATAATATGTCTTTCATTCCATCTTCATTTTCTTGTGAATAAACAATATCGTTATCAATACATACTTCTTCATAATCATCAACCTTCAAATAACCCATACCAATAATATTATTATCAACCATATATTTTAATACATATCCTACATTTGCTTCAAAAACTTTTACTCTATAAAATTTATTCTTTGCGTAAATTCCTTTTTCTAACGCAGTTTTGAGTTGATTATAATTGGGTGTACTAAAAGTTATCTTATAAAACAATTTGTTAAGGTTATTGGAATATCCATAGACACTTTTATGTTCTTCTTGTTCTAATGATATTATTTTTACATACTTACTAACGTATTCTCTAAGATTTTCAAAATCTATATCAGATTCCACATATATATACGGATGATAGTTATACACATCTAATATTATTGGTGTAGAATCCTCTTTATTTCCATATACTGTTAAATATACAGGATCTGTGGTAGATTGTTCTATATGTGTGTTCATAAAAATAAAAGACATAGGGCCATTGAATAAGTGAAATTTAAATAACAAAGTTTTTCTATCAGTTAAAATATGAAAAAAATACGTTGATTATTAACACAATTATAAAGGGATACCTCGGATTAGAATATTACTAAACCAATAAATTTATAACCTGTCCAAAATATAATCAACATATCAAATTTTGTAAGACATAGATCTCACCACAAAAATATAATAAAGTTAACTGGTATACTTTTATTACCAATAATCAAAAACAGTCATATTTAAAACAGGAAAGGGAATAAAGCTATCTTTCTATGGATTTAGATAAAGAATTTATACCACCAGATATTCTTTATGTTACCGCTGTGTATATGAAAAAAAAGGTTTTAAGAAATATTTATAAAACTACCAGATTTAAACATCTTCTAGAAAGACTTCTCAACGCATACAAAATAAAAGTTAATTGTATGTCAATAGATTCCCTTGTAAAATACATAGAAAAATTAATATCCTATAAAAAATATAATATTTTGGAAAGTGTAGCAGAATATATAACATCTAAAAAAAAATCATTGTTAATAATGAAATACGCTCAGACTAAAAATACAAATTTGTATCTTTTTTTAATGTCTTACTGCTCTTTCGATAAAAAAAATAAAGTAGTAGCGAATTTTGCTGAATTGAATATCGGAGATGAAAAATGAATATTAAAAATTATAGATTTTTTATTATAATTTTATTTTTTATTAGCAACCTTTTCCCTTTCTTTCCAATTATTTCTTATATCTTTTACATAACATAAAAAATCATTATATTCTACTTCATCTTCCATGGATTCTAATATATTTACTACTATTCTGATAGGGTTAGGTCTTTTTTTATCTTCTCTAATTTTGTATAAAGCCCAACAACCTTTTATTATCGATCCATCCGTAATATCTACTGTGTGTTTTTCTTTATCAAAAGTGAATTCTCCTATTTTATTATCATAATCTTTATTTTCTTCTATTTTTATTTGTTTTTTTGGACTTTCTTCCTCTAATTTTCTTTTACCTTTCTCTGATATATTTTCATTGGTATTGGATTTAGAATCTTTTCCATAATCGTTATTACTCTGTTCAGCTTCATTTATATCAATAAAATAATCAAAGAATACTTCTTTTCCTTCTTTTGTATAACAATATAATTTATAGATATTCTTTACGTGTGTATTCTTTATAAGAAAATCTATGGTATTTAAATGTGGAGGCTTCCATTTCAAAAGCTTTTTAGATGATCCTAATGAATATGGTTCATTTATTGGTGTAAAGATTAATCCATCTGTTTCTACTGATTGTGTATTATTTTTATACGCATCAACTATACCATATGATTTATACATTCTTTTTATAGTAGTTTTAATTGGGAAGTTTATATTTTGTAACAATTTTACAAAAGATTGTGCCATAGTTAATCTTTCTAGCAGGTTAGCTTTGAAAATTTGTTTGTTCTTAAATACCAATGTATCAAAGACTAAAAAATGTACATTGTCATTTTCTACAAGAAATTCTACATCAAATAAATAATCTTCGGGTATTTTACAATTAAATGGTATTTTATAAAATGCAAGTTTTCTATCGTAGAAGAACAAATGTGTTACATCTTTTATGTTTACAACAAACAATTGTAACCTTAATCCATCACTCTTTTCGCATACCAAAAAATCTTCCTTCAATAACAATGGAAAGTGATATCTGTGAAATGTTACTGGATGCATACCTGGGAAATTATCACCAGTACGTTTTTTCTGAATTATGTCGTATATTTTACGTAATAAAAATAATGTATCTTTTTGTGGAACAAGTTTTCCAATAGAATCAAATGTACACATGTATATGGGAGGAAAATATAAAAAATATAAATTAAAAGTGATAAAATTACATTAACATGAATTTCAGATCCAATCAATATATTTGTCTATTTCAAAAAGTATCAATTATATAAAATACTAAGAATATTTCATAACAAAAATAATTTAAATTCTTGTGTTATCAGAATAAATATTTTTTTGAAAAGAGATCCACGAATATTTTAATAAAAATTTTATTCAAAATCTTCAAAAGCTAAATTGCCAGGTTCTATATATTTTTCATTTGATTGTAATTGTTCAAATAAGTCATATTCATATTTATTAAACATTACGCCTATATCTTTTTTTCCGGCATTGATTCTTTTATACGGTGTTGTTGGTTCATTTATCCACATCAATTTTTCTTTTCTACTTTCAGTTGAATTAAAATGATATTTACACATTCTATAACTTACTGGCATATCTTGATTGTGTACATGCATAGGCACTATTGTTTTATAACCAGTAAAATACGGGCCTTTACAAAATGAACATTCTTTTACTGATTTCATAAATTTTTTTGTTGAATTAAGTAAAGTTTTGGGTATCAAAATGTTATCAAATATGATTTTTCTGCAACATATCTCTTTTAACTGATTTGCAGAATGTTTGAGAATAGGTGAAATATTATTTTTCATTTGGTATTTTTTTAAATTGAAATTACAACATTCTGCATTTAACTCTTGTAATTCTATTAGATTTATTATTTCTATCGGAATATCTTGTATTGGATTATCATTTACACTCAATTGTTTTAAATTTCCTAATTTTCCTATATACGTTGGTAAACTAGTAAATTTATTGCTATCTATATTTAAAATTTCTAATTTTTTCAAAGATGTTATTTCTAATGGCAAACTTTTAAGATAATTCTCTTTAATACTAAGTTCTTTTAATTTGTACAATTTTCCTATTTCTCTAGGCAATTTTTTTATTCTATTTCTACTAAGAATTAATATATTGAGATTTTCCAATTCACCTATTTCTTTTGGTATTTCACTTAAATAATTGCAACATAGTTGTACAATTTTTAATTTTTTGAAAAACATAATATTTGAATTTACCTCAATGATAAATTGTCTACAAAGATATAATTCTGAATGATTTATAGCAATATCAGAATATATATTACGTAATGCTTTAGATTCGTGTAATAAAACATTTAATCTGGTTTCTGGTTCCAATAAAGAACTAATAATTCTTAATTCAGTTGATGAAAGTGGGAAAGTACGTGGTGATAAAGATTCTTGCACAATATTTACAAGCTCTGAATTTGCTATGTCATTCTTATTACCACCTCGTTTTTCAACATTAATATCATTGTTCGTGAATGTTTTATATCCACTCTCATTAACTTTCTCGTCATACTTATTCTTAACTGAATATTTTTTTATATTTTCCACCATATAATTATTAAACTCACACAAATCTTTCACCAACTTCATTTTTGTATGTGCTTGCACTTGAATTTTCTCATATGGAAATAAATGATCATCAAGAGACAATAACCGTAATATTTCCGGCGCCGAACAATTTCCTTTTGCTATTATATATTTTTTACTCTTACTTTGTATATTTCCCATTGAAGAAAAAGACGAACTAAATTTTAAAAAAGAATAAATGTACCAATTAAACACTATGATCAAAATAAATAGCAATCGAACAAAAAAGGAGTATACAATTTAATGATAAGCATATTTCATTCAATACAAATATATATTTGATATCATTTATATCATTTATATATAGAATCATATTTTTAAATTATAAAATGTTAAAAATCTATGTTTTAACTATCATTGATAATGAGTAGGAAATAACCAATATCTTAATTATTATTTTATTTATAAATATAAATATTATTATAACAATTATAGAATATGATTATTTTCATATTTATAATTTAATATCTTTATAAGCATTCATAAATATAAATACGTATATTTTATTTATACAAAATTGTATTATATCAATTGTAATATTTCTATTCAGTCGTAATAGTAATATTTATAAATATTATTATAATATAATATATAGAATATACTATTAAAATATAATTGATTATCTTTAATTGTATAATATAAAATATTTTGATATATATTTAAAATTATATGTTCTAGTTTATAAATAATATTTATGATGATTACTGTTAAATAGTATATCACTGTTTTATAATAAATACACATGATTTAAAATATATAGTAAAATATTCAAAGTTATACAATTATAAATAAAATATAAATCTATACTATTTTATCGTATTATAACTGATATAATACAGTTTTATACAAATGAAATATAAAAATATCATTATTCTACATCAAATAGATTAATAAAATATAATTTTTTATAATATATCCTTAAATGGATTATATAACAAACTTATTATCACTGACCCTAATATAACAATTATACATTAGATATCTATTAATAATATACATACATTGTTATAAAGATATATCTACTGTTAATAATGTATATATACTGTGATAAAAGAATAAAGATTTGATTATAATCTTGATAAATCAATTATACAGTAGGTTTAACAGACCATACACAAAATCCTAACATTCTGGAGCATAAGGTAAAATGAGATTAATACATATATAAAGAAATCAGTTGGTATATTATTATCAATTGTTTTAAACAACCAATTATTACGTATATTAATATATAATACATCATAGATCGATTATTAGTTAATAAATTAATAACATATACTTGTGTGTAATAATATTATCAACAAATAATAATACCAATTAAAGTATTATAAATAAATTTATAAAATAAAAAGAATATTTACCTATAAATAAAAATATAAACCTTATAGTCAACCTATTTTTAAACTAGTTACCTTATTTTTAAACAATTACTATATTTTCTATCGCTTAGCTAATTCTTTATCATCTTTCTATAAAATAATTTACTTCTCTATTCTATAAAATAAATTACTTGTTTATGCACAAAATAAAATATATCTACAACCCAATGTTCAACCCATTTCACCACAATACCATATTCTTTACCCAATCAAAACCATATTATACCACATATAAAGAAATAAAAACAAAAAAATCTACCAAATTAGAAATATATCTTCATACAGTAAAAAGATCTAAATTACTCTTATATATTCTACCGTATTGTATATGTAAAATAACAGATAAAACAATAAATTTAACAATCAACACAATAAATGTATTTAAAAGTAAATTTAATACAATAAATAGAATTAGAAGTAAATATAATGTAATGACAAACACAAAAAATATAATTATAAAAGATATAATTACAAAAAATAATAATACATTTAATTACTTTACTAATAAATTATTGAAACACGTATTTTCTAATAATGGATATTTGTTAATAAAATTAGGACAGTATTTATCTATCTATGATAAATATAATTTAGAGGAATTACAAAATCAATTGAAAACACATACATTTAAAGAAACAATAAAATTACTTCAAGAGATAGAAGATAAAATAGATGTAACATATAGTGATACAAATATAAATTATAATGATATGAATACTGGATCTATTATGTACGATACAAATATAAACCATACCAACGTAAATACAAAAACTACTACAGAAACTACTAAATACACTACATTAAATAATAATAAAAATAAAGATAGAATTATCATAACATCAAATAATCCATTATTCAGTGGAAGTATAGCACAAATATACAAATGGAAATATTTATCAAATAATAAAATAATAGATATAGCCGTAAAAATAATACATCCAAAAATATTAAAAGAAATAGAATTAGACATGAAAATATTAAAATATATAACAAATAATTATATATTCTTGAATAATCTGAATATAATACCATTCATAAAAGATATGTCTATGGATATATACAATCAATTAGATCTAAGAAATGAATATAAGAATATATTATTATTTAGAAAATTAAATCAGATAGATATATTAGAGAGTATCAAAGAATATTTTAATAATGATAAATATTATAATGGTAGTGATAATAATTATAAGTGTAGGGAGAGTGATAAATATGTTAAGTATAATAATGATAATAATAGTAATAAGTATGTTAAATGTGATAATAATAATACAATAGAGATTATAAAAGATAATACATATAATATAAATTATAATATATATAATATTACTTACAACAATAATAATAGTAATAATATTACTACTTATATCAATAATAATATAATACGAATAATAAATAATATTAATAATATAAAGATACCTAAACCTATATATGCTACAAGAAATATACTTATAGAAGAATATGTAGATAATAGTAATATACATAATAATATAAATAACAATAAAATAGATAAGAATATAGATAATAGAATAAATGTATATAGCAGTATAATAAGAATGGTAAGTAATAGATTTATACATATAGATTTACATCCAGGTAATTATATTTATAATAATAATTATTATAAATATAATGATGATGATGGAGATGGTATAGAGATAGATAACAATCATACTAACAACCATAATCATATCACTAACAATACTACTAACAATATGAATAATAGTATACCTATATTATATGATTATGGATTAGTTAAAATATTATCTATAGAAAAATATTATAATCTATTAGATCTTATAAAATATATAATACATAGAAGAAATGATATAGGTAATCTTTTAATAGAAAGATTAGAAGATAATAGAAATAGAATAATAGATAAAGAAGGATTTAATAAAGAAATAAATAATTATATATACAATATAATATATAATAGAGATAGAGATGATAGAAATGGTAATACGAGAAATAAGTGTGATGGAGAGAATGATAATAGTATTACTGTTAATACTACTACTAACAATCATACTAATCATATTAATAACAGTATAACCCATACTAACCCTCGTAATAATATAACTACTACTGATAATAATATTTTAAATATAAAAAATATAATAGAATTTATAAATATATTAAATAAATATAATGTAAAAATAGATTATATTTATAATTCTATATTCTCTAGTATAATATGTATAGATAAATATATAAATGATAATACTAACAATATTATAGATGATAGTAATACTAATAATACTAACAATAATACTGAGAATAATAGAAGTAATATTATTTTAAAAGCATTATATAAAGAAGCACCATTATCCTTCCTTCTTAAAGAATTAAGAAATAAAAATATATTATTTAGATATTTCTAAATAACTATATGATATATCCATAATATTACTTATAATCTTATATTGATATTATCATCACCTATAATCTTATTACTATTACTTATATTATATCTTCTCTTAAATAAATAAATCTTAATAATTCTTTACCTGTTAATTTTATCTTACTTTGATAATATTCCATATCTTTTAATTTCTTTTCATCTTTTATAAATAATAAATCTATAGTCTTATTATTCTTAGCTGTAGTTATATTGTTGGTAGTAGTTATATTACTATCATTCTTACTACCTACATCTCTATTAACACTCTTATTAGTATCATTCTTATTATCATTATGCTTATTGATAATAGATTTATATATTTTATCTTTTAATACTGTCTTTGTTAACAATTGTTTAAATAATTGTGATTCATATATTATTTCTTCTATTGTATCTTTTGTTATTAATCTATAAATCTTTACATCTTTATTTTGTCCTATTCTATATATTCTTTGCATGGCTTGATTATCTGTAGATGGATTCCAATCAGGATCATAAATAATCAGAGTGTTAGCAGCTGTTATATTAAGACCTACGCCACCTACTTTTGTTGTAAGTAATAATATTTTATTCTTAGTATGTTTGATATCATTATGATTATTACTATCTATACCGCTATCACCACTATCATCATTATTATCATTACTAAATAATGATAATATCTTAGATCTATCTTTTATATTAGTTTTACCATCTATTCTTAAATATGTATCTTTACCATATATTCTTATTATCATATATTCTATTATATCTAACATTCTAAGAGATTGAGAGAATATAAGTATTTTATTATCATTCACTAGAGAATCTATCAATGAAAATAAAATATTTAATTTAGAAGAGATAAATAATACTTTGTTATTAATATCAGTAGAATGGTTGATATCAGTAGTAATATGGTTGATATTAGTGGTATGATTATCATTACTATCTTTATTATTACTATTATCATCGTTATAACCATTATACCCATTATAACTATTATCATCATTATTACTACCATTACCATCTTTCTCATTATCATTATTATATTTATTAAAATATTCTTTTATATTTATATTCTGATATATGAATGGATGGTTTACTATTTTTCTCAATCTATCTATCTCTGCTATAAAATTACTATTATCTTTTATATTATTATTTATATTTGTTACACAGTTATCATATAATTGTTGTTGATATGTAGATAATTTACAGAATATTATTCTTTCTTGTTTATTAGGCAGTATTCTTATATCTAACATAGATTTAGATCTACGTATAATATTTTTATTAATTATACTTTTTAATAATATTATTTTATCATTACTATTATTAGTAGTATTAGTGGTAGTATTAGTATTAGTAGTATATTTGTTAGTGTTATTATTATACGTGTTAGTGATATTACTACCATCATTATAACCTTTATCACTATAACTATTATAACCTTTATCATTATAATCCTCATCATTGTTACATCTTCGTTTTCTCTTTGTAACAGATTCTGTTATCGATGCTTCAAATTCTTCATAAAACCTTGTATACGTTCCTAATTTATCTGGACACACTATATCAAACAGTGTATGTAATTCTTTTAATCTATTTTGTAATGGTGTTCCTGTAATTATTATTTTATTATTAGCATTATAATTTTTTATTCTTTTACTAATAGCAGTATCACAGTTCTTTAATTTATGTGCTTCGTCAGCAAATAAGAAATCAGAATTAAATAAACGTATTCTAAATATATAAGGTTTAAGAAAGTAATCATAACTTATAAGCATAACATACGGTATTATATTATTTTTAGTAGTACGATTTTTACTGTGGGTGGTTGTATTGACAGTATGATTGGTTGTATAAGTATGATTATTACCATGGTTAGTAATACGATTGTTATTATTATTACCATCGATACCACCATTATCACGCTTATCATCATTATTACTACCGTTATTATCACCATCACTATTATTGTTATATATAATATTATAATATTCATTATACTCACTCTCCGTACATTCTACATTTTTAAATATTTCCTTTATGCTAGATTCTACTGATTTATATTTATTTTTAAAATAACTATTATGCAATACCAACACTCTTACAAATGGACTAAACCTCTTAAATTCCATATACCATTGTTTTAATAATGTAGAAGGTACTACAATTATAACACTATTACTTATACCAGAATAAAATAAACCAGTAATATAACCTATTATCTGAATAGTTTTACCTATACCCATATCATCAGCAACAATACCACCTTCATTAGATAAATATAACGAATAGAGAAAAGATATACAGGATATTTGATAAGAGTATAAATGAGAATATACATATGATGGGATTCTAAGCTTACTATTAATATCAATATGATTTATATGGTTGTTAGTAGTGGTATTAGTATAATTATTATTACATTTATCTTTATTATTTATATTATCCTCATACAAAGGAATAATATTACTGTTATAGAAATTATCTTTGTAATATTCCATATATAATTTTTTATAATATTTTATATTTGAAATATAATCATTAATATCATTATCAGCATAATGTAGATTATCTATCACAGATGATGGTAGAGTATAATTATTTTTAAATAATATATCTTTTATATTAATATTGTTGTTAGTAATATTGTTAGTAGTGGTATTGTTGGTAGTAGTATTAGTGTTAGTAATATTATCATTTTTAGCACACTTACCACTTATATTATTATTATCGTTTTTATTATGAAATTCTATTTCTCTATTTTTTCTATCTTCTATTTCTTTTATTTTATTTTCTAATTCTATTTGATCTTTAATATTATTTTTTATTATTTCTATTTCTTTATTATATTTCTTTGTAATATAACGTATAATAAAACCTTTTTCATATTCTTTACTATCTACTATAGATATATCTTTACTATTATGTTTATTGTTTGTAGATATATCTTTGTTGTTATTTTTATTGTTTGTAGATATATCTTTGTTGTTATTATGTTTATCATCTTCTTTATTATTATCTACTATAGATATATCATTAATATCTTCTTTATTATATTTTTTATTATTGTTATCTTTAGAAGATTGAGTATTCATATGCATAAAGGGTTTATACATTAATAAACCAATAATTATAATGTGATAATGTTATAATAATTATGACATATAATAACATATAATAATATATAACATGTTATATAACATATTCTTTATTGTCATATAACATTATCACATTACTATCTATTATCTACTATATCATCTAAAATATAAAATTATTATTTATTGATTATTTTTATTTTAAATAATTATTTTTTTTCTACCCCATAGTTTGATCCACAAGAACAGCATTGGAGATTATTTTTAATTTCTAAGGAAAGTCCTCGGTAATTATTAGAGATAAGACTATAAACAGTTATTCTTGTACATTGTGAAAGTTATGCTGTTGAGCATCGATCTGCTTAACCCAATGAGGCTTACTCTGTGGAGCAAACAATTTTTATATAAAAAAATAACTAACAATCATAAATAATATATGTAATATTATATTACATATATCACTTATGATTGTTAGTTACCACTATTATAATATTTCATAATATATTTACCAATGATGAAATATCATGCACCACTCTTATGCTAGTGATGATTAAATGGTTTCTGAGGTTAAAATAAAAAATAAAATTATTTCATATATTATTTTATTTATTCTTTGTTATATACTCTCTTTACTTTATATTCATTAAACATTCTATATTATATATCATTTACTCTAGATCTTCATATTATACTTTATACATTATACTCTCTTTACATTATTTACTCTACATCTTTATATTATACATTATTTATGTTCTATTTTAAATCTATTCTTAATCCATATAATGGTATTTACTACTCCATATCCTAATACCAATCCTATTATACACACAGAATGTATGAATATCATTCTTAATATACCATTCATATTTGTTAATAATGGATATGGCCATTGTTTATTGTATATAGAAGATATATATCCCCATGTATAATAAAATATAGAAAATATACCTGTAGAAATAATAGTGCTTATTCTTGTACATCTACTATATATAATCTTACGTGTAAAACATTCATAAATCATACTGATAAGTGGAATAGTATGTATACAATGGTTAGGGAATATTGGTGTTTGATATTCTGGATCTTGTCTTGCAGAAAGTAATGTAGGTTTGAAAATACGTAATGGCCAATATAATAGTGTAACTAATATTTCTAAGCATAATGTTGTAAATAATGCTGTAGTATAAATCTTGTTGAATGTTTTCTTCTTTATCCTTCTGTCTATTTTATGCATAAAATCTATTATAATTTTTGTTTGTAAAATTGATACTGTTATTCCCAATAGCATGGTAGTTATAGTTAGATAGAGAGAAATGTTTGTTAGATAAATGTGTCTATTACCAAATTGATTATTGTATAATTCTTTAACTTCTTTTGTCATATATAGTGTACTACTGCCATATATTAATGCTATTAGGAATATTATGCGTATAAGGTTAAATCCGGCTGTTTTGAGTGAAGAAGAGAAATCACTGATGTTATGCATAATGGTGTTTATCAGTAATTTATTTATTGATTAAAAATGATTGTGATCTAACTTTGGTTTAGTGGTCGTGGGGTGGCAACAAAATTTTAAACCTGGCGGGTTCGAATCCTTTATCCAGAAGAATTTTCAAAATAAAACTAGAAGAGAAGAAAAGAGAAAAGGTTGTTGTGTGGGTGAAGGTTGATAACGCTACATTAATTGTGTTTTGTATGAGGGCCCATTACTAAATTAAAGTAGTGTCTAGCTGATGTAGTTGCAATCACGGTATTGATTTATGACTTGGCCAATACTATGGCAAGAAAGAGGTTAGGAGTCTCTGAAAAGATAAGATAAGGTGGTGTATATCAGATATAAAACCCTAACACTCTATAACATAGGATAAACGAGATTAATATATATCTGTGATGAAACCAGTTAGCACAAGCTTAGATTTACTTTAGGATCAAAGGTCTCAGACCATAATAGGCCGCAACCAGCCAGGAGACTTATAATAAATAAAAGTCCCATTAATAAAAAAAAATTAAAAATGTTTATTGTTAGTAAAACAAATGATGTAAGTAATGGAATATGAAATAAAGTTATTAAGTAATAAAGGAAATAAAGATAATATTATTATTTAGTTAAATGTAATAAAATTATAAATATATTATCATTATTTATTTTATTATCTTTTATTCTTTTATCCCATGGCAATGAAAAAAGTAAATAATAAATTTAATAAGAATAGATCTAATACTAATGATAAAGATAACAGAAATAAGTATAACAATGATAATAATAAACATAATAGAATTAACACCAGAGATAATAATAAATTTAACAAAAACAAGTATAATAATGATAATAACTATAATCGAACCAATAATAATGATAATAATAAGTATAATAGAATTAACACGAAAGATAATAATAAATACAATAGAACTAACAATAGAACCAATACTAAAAACGATAACAATAAAAATAATAATAATAAAAATATATCATCTACTAACAATTTATTAAACAGAGAAAATAAAGAATCTATTATAGAAAAGAGTTTTAATGATAAAATAGATCATTCGAAAGTAGAAGTAAAGGATATAAGATATGAGATGGATACTCTGTATAATATAATAATGGATAAAGAATATAATTTATCTTTATCTATATATTTTATAGATGTATTATCTTTAAATATGAATTCTAAGCATGTAACGGATTTTATAAATTTATTATTTAAAATAATTTCTTGTAAGCGAGCTTCTAAGTATTTAATTTATAATTTAAGAATTATACATTGTATTTTACGTTTGAAATATTTTATACCGTTGACTGTGGAATTATTGGTTATTTTGAAAAATAGTATAAAATTGAAATCTAATATTACGGGCAAGAAAATATCTTATGAGAATATAAAAATAGATTCGGATAGAGTGGATTCTTTGGAATATAGGAATTTTGTTATTTCTGAATCTTTAAAATTATTATTTTCTCATATTAATTCATTTTCTAATACTCTTGCGTTTCCTGAGCTTTCAAAGATTGTGATGGAAGAATTGAAGAATGTACGGATAAAAGAATTTGATGAGGTGGTTAAGGAGATAATAGGTATGGTGGATAAACATTCTAAATATGTTATTGAAGAGAGGGAAAAGAAGGTTAAGGAATGTAGTTTGTTAAAAATATCTGAACGAAATAAAAAATAATTTATTTAGAGCTTTCTTCTTCTCTACATTTATTGCATATCCAATCACCGTATGGTTGTTCTGTTAATCCTATACATTTATAATGATACCATTCAACATCACATTGTTCATTATCACATGCTATCATATTATCGGATATATCACTTTGACAAATACAATATTTTCTTCTTTCATCTTCCATTGCCTCTTCTATTTCCGTTAAATTTTTTATTTTTTCATTTAAAGCTGATTTTGCTATTGTTTCATTAAAAAGATCACATTCTTTTGGAACCAATTGCATATGATCTTCTAAATAATTTATAGTACTTTCTACGACTGTTTTATATTTTCTATCATCTTCATAAAGATTAAGAAGAAGATTGTTCAATTCTGAAACCTTTGCATCCGAAACACTATCTTCTGAAATATTGGAGAGTATGGATTTTAAATTCTTGTTAATCTTATTAGAATGGTTTTCAATATCTTTAAGATCAGTAAATGTTTTTTGGATAATAGTATTTGCATCTTCTAATGCTTCTATGGAGTCTTTGTAAATTGTCATGGGTGTTTTGATAGTAGTGATGGAAAATAAAAAATAAGCGAAAAAATGTAGTAAAATATAATAAAACGAAATATGAGATTTTGTAGTGAAAATTGTTTTAGAAATTGAATTCAAAAATAATATGATGTTATAAAAATAAAATAATTTTTTGTAATTTCTAATATCATCAAATATATTAATATAATATTTATGATTGTATATTTTTGCCAATAATTAATTTTTATTAAAAAATAAATATATTGTAATAATAGTGTATATTATTTTCTTTATGTTAAAAAAAATAAATATTTGTTTTTTTTGTTTTTTACCAGAAAAGGAAACAATAATATTTAATATTGTTATGTATATATAATTTTAAATAACTTTTATTTTCATTTATTGTATATTCTTCTTTATTTCTCATATTACTTCTTATTGTTATAATTCAAATAACCATTTAATAATCAATTATAACTCATATTATCTATTCAAATTATAATTGATGTAATATAATATCATTGTAAATAGCTATTTTTAAAATCTTTTAGGTACTTAGAAACAATATCTAATAATTTGGTATTTCCATCATTACTTTCACAACTATGGTTACTCTCAATATCATAAATTATATTATTATTTATCAATTTTAATTTATATTTATTATCGTTTACTGTAAATTCATCATATATAGAATTTATTATCACTATCTTAGTATTTTTTTTATTTAAATTATAAAAAAAAATATCTGGTAGATCAGAAGAGAAGAGATCATCCTTTCCGTTAGGTAGTACTAAATCTAAAAATCTTTCAGATTTTATTTCTACACCTTCGTAAAGAAATGGTAAAATACCTGTTGTTTTCTGTGCAATAGCAATTTCATTTTTTAAATTGTTATTATATTTTTCTGTGCATTCTCTGTCACTGACAGGTCCTTGTAGAATAATTGTGTGTATTTTAATATTTGAATTATTAAGTAAATATATTGAAATTTGACATCCTGTGGAATGTCCAATGAGAAATATATTTTTCAGTTCAAAAAATTCTATAAGTTTTTTAATATCTGAAATATCATCGTCTAATGTGTATAATCCAAAATCAGGATATGATTGAAGTTTGGGTGAGATGCAAAATATGTTGTTTTTAGTGCAAAATGACATTATAAGGTGTTGGTAATCTGGGGAAAGCATATCACCACCCATTCCCGATAGTAGGATGACGGCATTGCTATTCTTTATGTTGTTATGTATTACAGGTAACTTATTTGAAGTATCGTATATTGTTTGTTGATAATTCATGGTTGTTTTTAAAAATATTTATTTTTTAAATAAAACTTTTGTTTATAAATGTTACAGTTATGTTGCAAACTAAAACTGGTGATTTTAAAAAGTATTGGTGTATTTTTATTAATTGGTTTTGGTAAATATATTTATTAACCTTATACTCCTTTACGTTTCAGCGTATTAGGATTTTATTTATAATTTTTAAAAGTATTTATTTTAAAAAAAAGTTCTGTAAATATTTTAAATTTTATTTTTTTCATCTTGTGTTTTATTTTCTATTTTCTGTTTATCTATATGCATTTTTCTTGTATGCTGTTTAACCTTTCTACTCTCATCAAACTCCTTCCCACAGACTTCACATTTATGCATAATTATTTCCTTCTTAACCTTTAGCTGTGGTTTTTCATCTGACGCCCAAACCATTATTTTTATAGGATATCCATTTATTGTTTCTATCTCAACTTCTTTTCTATAAAATTTTCTCATTTTTACTTTTTTCTGCTCTTGTACTGCAACATATTGATTTTTAGTTACCAAAGTTGATTCAGAAAGTTTACTGCGTTTGGGTGTATTATCGGTGTCAATAGACATGGTGTTGTTTTTTTTAATTATTGAATATTGATGAAAATATGTTTCTGATATAATTGATATTATTTTATAAAATGAAAAAAATAATATTTTTTAAGTGAGATTATAATAATGTGTTTGTGATGTAAATATTGTTTGTATCTTTATTTGTTTGTAAAATATTTATGATTTTTTTCAAAATGAAGTATAAGTAAAATATATTTGTGTTATTTTAAATCTTTAAATCTTTAAATCTTTAAATACAAATATTTATAAATGAAATAATATCAAATAGTATTTTAAATGAACTTTTTATTTTTCAATAAAGAAGAAAAGAAGATCCTTTAAAAATGGAATTTTTATTTAAAAACAATCTTTCATCCACTTAATACTATGGTCTTGTGGTTATAAAAATTTATGATAAGCTATTATTTGTTCCATTTTCTTTATCAAGTATATTTAACGTATATTACTTAGCCTCACTAAATATATACATTAATTTCGTTTTATTTTATATATTAAAATGTTAAGATTTTGTTTATGAAAGATATTATTAAACATCACATATTCTTAAAATTTACAAATCTCTTCTTTGATGTGTAGATATAGTTAAGCCATGCTATCAAATCTTTAGCCTAATCAATTCGTTTTATTATTTTATCTACTTCTACTTTTTCCTTTGAAAAATATTGCTTATATAAATAATTCAAAACCTGCGTTCTGTGGATTTTAGTTATCATCCTAAAATAATAATGTTATTGAAATATTTAAGTTACTAATTAAACGTTAATAATATTTTTGTATTTTTAGATAATTAACCATCTTTCATTAACCATTGGTATGTAATAGGTAAAATAAATATTATAAAATAGTTTAATTTTTAAAAAAATATTTTTTTTATTTACTCTGTATATTTATTACACAGGCAAAAACAAAGAGCAAAATATAAAAGGAAAAAAATATATTTTCAATCATAAATAAATTTTATTTGTATTTATAGAAAATTAATCACTAATTATAAAAATGATAAATGAATATGTTGTTGCTTGGACGCTAAAATTGTTTTATTTTATTTTTCATTTTGAAACACTCTCGTTTTATATTTAACAGAAACTTTTATTTTATTTTTAATAATAACAAATTAAATGCTTTTTGATAACAGGGGGAAAAATATTATGAAGAATGGTGACATAGTTGGGAATTATAAAATTGTTTTAGAGTTGGGAAGAGGTAGCTTTGGTATTGTATACGAAGTAAAAGATGTAAATAAAAAAAAGATATATGCTATGAAAATGGAAATAAGCAAAGAAAATACAAATAGTCAATTGAAAAATGAATATGCTGCATACAGAACTCTTGCAGGCTGCTTTGGAATACCTAAAGTATATGCATTTGGTGTGCATCAGAAGAGATATTATTTGGTGTTAGATAGATTAGGTGTTAGCCTTCAATCAATCTTTGAAAAAAGAGGAAAATGTTTTAGTATTAAAACAATATGTTTGATAGGAAAGAAAATTATACAATGTTTGAAAGAAATACATGAAAAAGGGAAATTATACAGAGATATGAAACCTGAAAATATTTTAGTGGATTATTCTGATAGCAAACAATTATATCTTGTGGATTTTGGAATGTCAAAAGATTATCTTGATCCATCAACAAATGAACATATCCCACTGATAAATAATAAAAAATTAACAGGAACGGCTAGATATGCTTCAGTTAATACTCATGCTGGTCTAGAACAAAGCAGGAGAGATGATTTAGAAAACCTGGGATATGTATTGGTATACTTTGCTCAAGGTACACTTCCATGGGTAGGAATTCAAGCACCCACAGGAAAAGAAAAATATAGAATGATTGCAAAAAAGAAAGCGTCTGTTTCTAATGAAGTATTATGTCAAGGAATAACAGGAGAAAAATATTTTATTAGGTATTTTAAATATGTTAAAGGTCTTAAGTTCAATGACGAGCCAGATTATAAATTTTTAATATCAATCTTTGACAAGATTCTTCATAAATATAAATATACTGACGATTCTCGTTATGATTGGATCTGTGTAGATGGTTCTGAATCTTCAGCAGATGGGAAGAAAACGAAAAAAGGAGGAATATGGAAAAGATTTAAAGATATCTTAAGTGGTTGCCATTCCGAAAAATAGAATTATATAAAAATATTTATAAATTACTTCAATGATATTTAATTATTTTTTAAACATCTCAGCCATTCTTTTTAAATCCTCAGGTGATTTATCTTTCATAAAGTTTTGCGCCATTTGAATTAATTCTGGATTATTTAAAAGAGCACTAATATCTTTTTCTTTAAAATCTTCTCCAATAGATCCATTATCTTGTTGTTTCAATGATTGGATCTTTTGTTTTATTTTTATATCATCAGGATTGATTTTAAGAATCTCCTCATATACTTTGATTTCTTCATCTTTATCTATTTCACTGTAAAAACCTGCCAAACGGTAATATACTTTTAAAAACTGAGGATTAATTTTTATTGCTTCCTCACAATCTTTAATTGCTTCTTCTATTTTCTTTAATTTTCCATATGCTGCTGCTCTATTGGAATAAAAAATCTCGTTATTGGGATCATTTTCCAATGCTAAGCTGTAGTTTTCAACTGCAGCTTTAAAATTTCCAGATTTAAAGTCTTTGTTTCCTTTTTCCTTATATTCTTCTGCAAGTTTTTTATCAACAGATTTTTCTGCCTTATCCTTAGCTTTTTCGATAATACTAATCAATTGGTTATATTCATCCTGTTCAAAATATTTTTTATGCTCTTCAATATTTTCTAGTAATTTATTGAAATCCATGTTAGAGGATAAAAATAAATTTTATTAATTAAATTTTTGTTTAAATTTCAAAAGAAAAATTAACATCTTAACCATTAAATATCATAATCAATTAAAATAAGAATTAATTATTTAAATTTCAATAACAGTAGAATCTATTAAATATTTTTCATTGATTAAAAATTTCATAATACAAAAATAATTTTTTATAGAAGAATTATCTCTTGTTTGTATTTCACATTTTATTTCTATTTT
>LDOQ01000069.1:0-103669 GCA_001887945.1 Spraguea lophii | reverse complement strand
TTCTATATGCTCTGGTAACAGATAAGTCATCATTATAACTATAGATTCAATATAATCGAGCATAGAGTATTGCTTGATAACTGGTTTTGAATTTAGAGGTTGGTGTTTAATAACATGAGAATAACATGTAGATGTTAGTTCTATTAAATAATCTAATATTTCTTCTTTGTTGCAGAGTGATACATATTGGAAAATATTTCTTAACATTTCTTCAACCTGTATTCTTGTCTTCGTATATTTTTTTGGTTTACATGAATTACATAATTTTATTTTATCTAAATTTAATCGTTCATTATTAGGAATATTTAATTTTGTATAAAATTCTTTAATATCTAGATTAGAATTAAGGACAGTGGAAGGGGGGTAAAAAGGAATCGGCTTAAGGCATCCCCATCCTCTCATGTTTATCCTATATTTTATATTTTTTAAAATATCACTATTTACTTCTTCAATACTGATCATTTCTGAATCAGGTCGATAAGAATCTGTTTCAGGACGTATAGGATTTTTACTTAAATCAATCTTTAAATTTGTATTTTTTATAGTATTTATTCTTGGTGGTAAAAATTCTATATGATTATTAACTAGAATCAGTTCTTCAAGTGTGATTATATCAAATATACCTTCATCTATCGTTGTTATTCCATTAATAGATAAATCCAATAATTTTAAAGGTAATGTACTTTTAAAAACATTTCCTATCTCAATTATTTTATTACTTTGTGCAATAAATACCTCTAAACTTGTAAGTCTAGAGATGTTATTGGGTATGTAAGTTAAATAGCATTTGGATAGATCTAAACTCCTTATTTGGGAATCTATTGGAACATGTTCAAAGATATCAATATTATCATTAAACTGCTTGTTGGCTCTAACAATTAATTCGGATATGACATTATAATAAAAAATATTTGGTAATACACTTATATCTGAAATAGTTAACTCAAGAGTCATTAAATTATCTCTTGTATAGGAATATTTTTCTATTTCTGTTAATGGTGTTTTAGAGTTCAAGGAAAGTTTTTTTAACTGATTTAATTGAAAACATCTTTAGTAAGTATAGAAATTTCATTGGAATTTAAATTAAGCGTTTCTAATCTTTGTAACGAACTGATAGATATTGATACTTTGGTTATTTCATTGTAAGATAGATCTAATATCAACAAATTACTAAATAAATCATTTCCGATAATAATCTCTGTTATATAATTTTTAGATATATTTAATATTTTTAAACTAGAAAATAAATGTATCTCTTCAGGTACTTTATTAAACGTGTTCTGTGAAATATCGAGTTCTTCTAAGTTGATAAAATTTGTAAAAAATGAAGGTATTCTATCTAAATCGCTATGACTAATAATTAATGTTTTTAAATATTTATAATCTTCTATTAATAAATTATTGTCATTTTTCTCAAAAGTAGTCGTCGTATACTCAACCAAATTATTTGTTGAGAACAAAAATTTGCTTTCAGATAAATTTAACTCTCTAAGAGTTTTCAATTTAAAAAGATCTATATTAACACTTTTTAAATTTCTACAACCTCCAATACATAAAGTGTTAAGTCTTCTCAATTTAATAATTTCAGATGGTATTGTATTGATCATATTAAAGCTAAAATCTAGAACTTTCAATTTCGTTAATGAGAATAGACTTTCGGGTATTGTTTCAAATCTGTTATCACATATATCTAAATATTCTAATTCTTTAAGATTTCTAAATTCTGTGGGTAGTGTAGCTAATCCTAAAGTTGAAATGATAAGTCTTTTAATACAAGTAATTTCACAAAATAATCTAGGAATTATATAATAACCTGTTCTGGCGTCTTTATTGTTTAAATGTGATATTGTTATCTCCTTAGTATTGATACAATTATCCAATGTAAATGTACAACTAAAATTTAATTTATTTCTAATTTCATCGAATAATCTAATTAAGTCCTTGCCGCTTGTATTTTGTATTAAGTTCTGTAAAACTTCATAATTTTTATTCGTTCTATACGTTATTGTATATGTTTTCGAAGTGCAATTTGAAAATATAATAAAAAATTCATTAAAAATTGAAGAAATGTTTCTTTATATGCAAAAAAGATCATTTTTTTTTAAAATAATTTTCTGAGATATGAAAAATATATTTGTAAATTATAAACACATTATTTTATGAAAAAATACTTTTAAACTTGTATTCCTAAATATAAATAAGTAGTTAGATTATTTTTTTATTTTCAATTGTTTCTTGAATTTGATTGACATTGATTTTTTTATAAATATATATTGTATCATATATTTTATAAATATTATTTTTTTTTGCTATAAAAAATTACATAAAAATGCAAAATAGATATAATTCCGAAAAAAAACAATAAAATATTTTTCTACTTGGTATAATAATACAGATTTTGTAAAAGAACGTTGTAATAATCACCTTGCATAGGTAATAAAAAAATATAGATATTTTCATAAAAGAAATAATGATTTTTGTAATAATAATTAAAAGATCAATATATTTAGTATATTTTGTTGAAAATGAGAAAATATCTATTGGTTAGTTTAAAAATCCTATAAAAAAATAAATACATGTTTAATTGTGAATTGTCTACAAATTAATAATAAACCTTGTTTTGTAAAATTAATTTTTAAAAAGAATTATTTTTAAAAGATCTTTTATTTCCTAAATCGAATCTCTCATTATTTTTATTTTTTATTCTTTATTATAACTTAATTATACTCTCATTAAATAGTGGTTAATGTTGGGTTAGAGTAAATGTATCCTAAAATAATATTTTAAATAATAAAGTAATTTTTATAATATATTTTGATCCAACTTCGTTTTAGCCCTTTTTTTAATATTAAAAGTTTTTGTTCAGTCTTGTTATTGTTGAATATGAAATTTTAAAATTTATATTAATTAATAATAGATTTATTATATTTCTATTGGTTATTCCATCTTATATTATGTATTTAGGTATTTTATAATGAATATAATTTTGTTTTTCATATCCCAATCAATATTACGTATAATTTGTTATTTTTTCATTTTTGATTATAACACGATTATTTATTAAATACTTTTTTATTAATTTCTTATACAAATATTTTGCTTTTGTTTCCATTTTCATTCTTCCTATTATACAATATTCCTTTATGTTATATCCTTTTTATTACGCTTTTGTCGTTAGGTTATTATATTATTATACAATTATTTCTTTATTAATACTTGTATATTCTCTTCAAAATATATTTGGTTAACCCTAAACTACTTAATAATCAACACGTATAATTTATATTTTTTATATTAGAATCTCATAATAATACATAATAGATAATTATAATTAATAACTATGTGTGTTTTTGATTTATAAAGTTTTTTTCGTATTTTTTATATCTTACAATATTTTTATTTTCATATTTTATTATCATTCTTTCTAAATATCTTTTAAAAATCGAAGAATTAATTTTTTCCGATTATTATCTTAAAACAACCTTATCATAATTTTTAGCGTTCACTCCAAATTTATCTTTATTGGTCGTGATTTTCGTTTTTTTTTTAATTTTTATAACGTCTTTAAATTAGTTTATATACAAAAAATATCCTATGTGGTGTTCTTGACTCCGCTTGGTACAGTGGACATGGAGTGGTAATTAAATCCCAAACCAGGTGTGTTCGAATCCCTCATCCAGAAGAATTTTCGAAAACAAAAAATGATAATAATAAAAGATAGAAGAGAGATTGTTAATGTGAGAGTTCAATAACATGGCATTAACTGTGCTTTATACAATAACCCATCACTAGATTAAAATAATGCTTAACTGGTGTAATTCCAATCTTGTATTGATTTGTGATTCTGTCACTATTATGTAATAAAGAGGTTGAGAATTCCTTAAAAATAGATAAGGCGACGGCGTGCACCAGACGCAAAATCCTAACACTCTGGAGCATAAGGTAAATGAGATTAATGCATATCTGTAGCGAAACCAATTAATACAAGTTTGGACGTGCTTTAGGAGCCAAAGGGCTCAGACCATGATAGGCGCATCCGGTTAGGAAATTTATAATAAATAAAAGTTTTATCGGGTTAAAAAAAATAATCTTTTAATATTCGTTTTATATTATTTGATATTATTTTATTAAGTAAATAATAAAATTCCCTTATTACATTGTGATTACCAAAAATTATATTTGTTCTGTTATAAAATTTATGTAAACAAGTTTTCTTGATCTACTAAATTTTCATTTTCAAGATGTAATGCCAATAAAATATTAGAATTTAATTTATCGAGAAGATATTCAGAAATATCATTTGAATATATGACGAGTAAATTGGAATACATTATTAATTTTTTATAAATTTTTATTTATAATAACTCTGTAACAAAAAAGAAATCATTAATTGCAATTGGAACATAAGTTCTTCTGTTTATTGAAAAATATATCTCTTATAATTTCCAACGTCTCTTCTTAATTCTAATGAGAATGGGATTTGATAGTAAAAACTTTTCTTTTATGATTTCTATTCTGTAACCTTCGACAACTTATAAGAATTTATTAGATACCCTTTTTCATTCAAACAATTGATAGGAATATAACAAAGATTATTTAACTGTATAGCATGTATGAGAATTTCTATATAATAAATAAAAAAATAAAGAAATTAAATATTAATAAATAAGAAATTAAATAAATATTTGAGAATAGTTAATCTAACTTAATAAATGGTAATATAATATACTTTTTATCTTTATACGTATTTGTAATTTACATATAAATATTAAATATTTGTATTTTATCATCAAATAAATGTTTATTGTCTATTTTTTTTATTTTCTATTAGAAGAGAAGAAAATCTTCCACTCACATATTATTATGCACCATCTAATTTAATAAATCCTTGAGCATCGATGGATCTAATACCATTCCTTTTGTATTTACAAATAAAAATAATTGTTTATAAAATTTATCCTTGAAATTATTACTATCTCCTATAATTATCAATCCTAATTTACATCTGGTTATTGCTACATTAATTCTTCTAATTTCATTTAAGAATCCTATTTCTGATAAACAATTACTTCTTACTAATGTTACTACTATTATATCTTTTTCTTGCCCTTGAAAGGAATCTACAGTTGATATTTTTATTTCTTCAAAAATATTAGAACTGTAATCCTTTAGAATTTCCTTCAAAAGTTTATTCTGTCCAGAATATGGTGTAATAATTCCTAAAGATAATTTATTGTCTCCAATATGATTAATTTCTATACATTTAAGAATATCTTTTATAATATTTCCTTCTTCCAAATTAATATATGAACAGTTTATTTCAGATTCAAAAAAATTTCTATCTTGCGTGTCAATTAGAAGAAGAGGAGAATTGTAGAAATTAAATATTTCTTTTTTCTTACTTTTTATTTTATTTTGATAAAAGAAATTATTAGAAAATTCTATTAGTAACTCATTCATCCTGTATTGTTCATTTAACATTATTTCGGGTATTTTCATTTTTTTATAATCCAAACTTTTTTCATCTACTGGTCCTAATTGGTAAGGATCTCCAACAAGAATAAAATTATGAGCCAATGTTGTACTAAGAATAATATCCAATTCTGATGCTTGATAACATTCATCGATTATAATATAATCATATTTATTAACAATTTTATTAAGGCTAAATATAGTGCTAAAAACCAATTTTGTATTTTCTTGAAGTTCATTCATTTTTTTATTTTTCCTTCTTTTTTTGTCTCTCAATAAAGAATAAATCGATTCTTCACCTTTTTTATTCTTTTTTATTTTTACTTTTTTTATTTCGTCTGTTAAAAAATCTAGATCTTCTTCCACAATATTTTCTAAATTATAAAATGTTTCTCCTTTTATCTGAGAACCTAATCTAAAAAATTTTGTTTTTTCTTTTTTATAATAATCAGAATTGATAAATCGTTTAAGAATATTATCGGATGCAGTATTACTTGGTGCACATACAATTATTTTCTTATCATTACTAAGTAATTTTATTATCATTTCAACAACAGTTTTGGTTTTCCCTGTTCCAGGTGGACCCATAATTTTATATGATGAACAATTATCCAAATAATCAACTGCTGATTGTTGAGAACTATTTAAAATATCACCACAATTAGAAACAGGAACAACTTCTACTTCTATCTCTTCTGTATTATCATTTAAATAATCAATAATTTTTTCATGAAAAGTAATTTTATCTTTTATACATTTTTCTATCCTTTCCATTGATTTACTTTTAAAATAATTTTTTAATTGTAACAATGGTAATTTTTTATTCATAACTTTTTTATCTAACAATTTATAACTTTTTGCAATATATTTATCTTTATTATCTAATATCATACATTCAATACCATTTATCATAACTCTCTCTTCAATTCTTAATTTATCTCTACAATTAAATATAATAATTTTTTCATCTATTCCTAGAATATGAGCTTCTGATATTTCTTCTTCTTCAAAACTCATTTTTATATTATTTTTCATTTTCTCTAAAATAGCCAATGATTTTTCTTTTAACATAAAGGGTTATGAAAGCTATAAACAAATATTTATTCTTTTTTTATTAAATATAAAGAATAAATAATTTTATTTAAGAATTTAAAATACATATTCATTAAACAGAATATAAAAAAGTTTTATTAAATTATTTATTTATTTTATAGTGTTGATGAAAACATCAACACATGAAACATACATTATAATATATTATCGCAAGCGAATCATAAACTATAACTTAAGTTTCTATTCCAAAAATTAATTGTCTCTTCAAGAGACTATCAGTTATCACACTGACAAGAACAGATACTACACTTGATCAAAGCACTATGCTTGAGAGATGGGGTAAAAAATAAATAAAAATTTATATAAAAAAATAAAAATTATAATTATTTTTTTATTATTTTATAAGCATATGAATGGAAGAATATTTAAAGAGAATATTATATCTTTTTATAATAAAATAATATCATTGGTTGATGTTAAACTGGTGTAATATCTTTTTTTATTATCTGGAATATAATTTTAAAATTAATGAATTCAAATCTACATACATAAATTATTTTCAAAAAAAGTGGTTAAATTAGAAAGATGTTTTATCAAACTGCATTCAATTTTATATGTTATTTTTATTTTGTAATTTATCTTTATTGTTCAATTTAATTACTGATCAATTGATTTTGTTATAATTCTTATATTGAATATTAGATTGATAAAAATTATATCAAAAAGGATATTAGAATCGTATTATAAATCTGAATATTTAAAAATATAAAATAATATGATTTTAATACACATATCTAACTATTAGTTTGCATATGGATATTGTATGGTTTAAGAAATTAAAACTTTGAATAATTGTGTTCAAACCTTTAAGAGAACTTTGATCATAATTTTTATATTGTAATATTTTAAAAATAATTCTTTTCTTATGATCAAAATCAGATTGTTCAGAATTTAAAAATGTATAAGATTATTTATTTAGTTATTTATTTTTAAAGATAATTATTTTCTTGTGATAATTGAATAGTAATTATAGAAATAATTAAATACAATATATTCTAATATAGTTTTGTGTTGATAAATGGTTAATAATTGATGTATTATTTTTTTATTATTAGTAAATCTATGTTGTAATAAAAATATCCTTTATTTTTTGGGTTAAAAAAAATTTTATAAATATATATCACACCCCACAATGAAAGTTTTTTTCTGTTCAACTAACCAGAAAAAGATAGCAGATTTTGGAGAAATGTTTGATCGTCCATTTGAAGTTTTAGATGTTGAAATAGATGAAATCCAAGGTGATGAAGAAACCATAGCTTTGGAAAAAATTAAAAGTGTTTTGAATAATGCAAAGGAAGATGGTATTTATGTTGTGGATGATGTAAGTGTTTCTTTTAAAGCTCTTAATGGGTTTCCTGGTCCATATATAAAATATTTTTTAAAAGTAGGAACTAAAACAATATTTGAAATTTTACGTCAAAAAAATTGTACTGATGCTACAGTACAATGTACACTGGGCGTGGGAATTAAAACAAAAGATATGTTGGTTTATAAGGTATTATCCAGTCAGGTGAAGGGAAGTTTAGTAAAACCAGAAGAAGATGATTTTAATCGTTTTGATGGTATATTTGTTCCTGAAAATACAGATAGAATATTAAAAGATAATCCGGAATCTAATAAAATTTCTCATAGAGCTTTGGCAATAGAGAAGTTAAAAAAGTTTTTGAATGAATTTTTACCAGGAGATAAAGTTGACAGGTGAATATTATGTTTAAAAAATAAAAATCAATTATCATTTACCAATAACATCTTAAAAGAATAAATAAAATTTTTTTAGAATTTTTTTTGTTAATTAATACTGAGGCCTTTCTCAATATAAGTTGTATTATTTTATAATTTAATCCTAAGATGAACCAGTATAAAATTATTGTTGGATCTGAAAACATTTGAAAGTCGTGACATTGAATCTTTTTGGATATAAAACTGGTTGAATGATAACAATGTAATATAATTATTATGGATTTTTACTGAAAAATAAAAAAAAACTTTGTTTTCCACCTTGTTTTATTCAATTTATTCATTTATCGAATATTCATACAATACCCAATAAAATATATATATTACGTCTTAATCAGTATTTGATTGACAGCTATTCCTTTTATTGTAACAAGACCATCCATCAGAATTGTTATAATCCACTTTAGAGTATGCATACATGTATCACATAATGAGTTTATATAGTGTATAATTATAATATAACATTATTTAACTGGTTTTAACTTTGGGCTCTACATTTCCCAGTTTCTCAGTCAGTAATATATCACAAGAACGTCTGAATTTCCTATAGAATTGGATAATGTGTATTATATATAAAATTATAATTATATATGGTAAAAAACAAATAATTATATTATACCTATTATAATTTCTATTAAACACGGGACAAATGAATTTCAGAAACCAAACACTGCCATAAATAATATTAAATAAAAATTTATAGAACTAAAAATTCCGTTAAAAATATAAACGGTCGAATTTGAATTCTCACCCATAAATATTTTCAAACAATTTAAATATACAAAACAAATAAAGTATAAAGAAGATTCTGCTTGTCTATATTTAATATTCTAATTTATCTTTTTATTTAGATTTGTCATCATTGTTAAATGTAAGTAATTATTGACTGAATCTCGGTACGACTCGTATTGAATATTAATCCATCCAATACTATCTCAAAAAAGATGTTATAAATTCATTATATTTTTAAGAAATTAAAAAATTCAGTTTTTCAAATCTATAACATCCTGGAACATAAGTAAAATAAATGTAATACATATTCATGTAACAACGATTTAATAAAAATATAATACGTTTTATAAGAAACTCTAACTCTCGAGCGATGGTATTATAAAACCTTCGTAAAAACTTTAAATATTAAAAAAATATTATAATAGAATATTATTCTTCGTATATAATTCATATTCATAATTATTTAATTCTTTATGTTTTATAATTAATCGCAAGTAAAGATAATTTTTTTATAAAAATAAATATATTGAAATATTCTAACGAACGTTATTAACATTTAAAATAAACATCATTAATTGTTATATTAAATAAGATCAATAATCTATATTTTAATTTATAATGTTTATATGAAAATACTAAATATAAAATAATAGAACTGAGATATTAAATAATTATAATAATAAAAATCAATATTAAAATAAAATAAAACAAAAGTATTAAATACTAAAATAAATATTAAAACAAAATTATTTATTATAACAAAAAATTATCATTAAAATTATTTATTATAATTAAAATAACTATATCATTCATTATAAATAAAAGATCTTTCAACTTTTACTATGCTGATTAGAAATATTTGTAAATGAAATATTATTTCATTGTTATTTCTATTAGTCTTTGTATTTGTTTTATATTTGATTAGTATTTATCTTTTTTTTTATTCTGTTTTATCTTTCTTTTGTATTTCTGATTCAAACTTGGGATATAGTTCAATATATCAAGAACATATATCATTGATGTTTTGATATATAAATACCAACACAATATTCTGATCATGGATAGGTATGTGTGTTCTTTTGAAAAACAAAAGTTATTTGAGAATGTTTATAACACTAATATTAGGTCTGGAGAGCCGTATAGGGTTATAAAGACGGAGGAGATGGTAGATGATTTTTATAGCAATATTTTGGATTGGAAAAAGAACCATTTGGCTTATTCGGTGGATGGAAGTATTTTTTTATATAATTTTTATAATTCTGAATGTGAAGAAATAGAAATATTTGATAAATGTAGTATTTCTTCTGTAAAATTCAATGATGATGGTGAACTTTTGGCTATTGGTTCTTCGAATGGAGATCTTAAAATTATAAATGTAAATACCAAGAAGGTGGTAGATAGTATTACTCATAATTCCAGGGTAAGTGTGATAGAATGGGATGGTAATACGATTTTGACCGGTAGTAGAGATCGCTCCATAAAATTTTTGGATAAAAGAAAATCAATGAAACAAAAAACATTCAGTTTTCACCATCAAGAAGTTTGCGGATTGAAATTAAACAAAGATAAACAATTAATAGCTTCTGGTGGAAACGATAATTTTATTTTTATTTTTGATAAAAGGAAGGTAACGCCTCCTTTAGGAAAAATAGCTCATCACAGAGCTGCTGTAAAAGCATTATCATGGTCCCAATCCAGAAGTAATATTTTGTGTTCTGGTGGAGGTACCGCTGATAAAAATATCTGTATTTGGGATACCAACCTTTTAACCAGTGAACCACTCTGTAAATCTGTAAATTCAAAATCTCAAGTGTGTAACGTTTTCTGGACTAAAAACAACCAAATAATAAGTACCCATGGTTATTCTAAAAACGATGCCAGAATATACGCAGCACCATCTATAAATCCTCTTAAAGTATACCTATCCCATCGTACACGTGTAACACAATTAGCAGTTTCGGACGATGAAAAATATTTTGCTACTGCAGGATCCGATAGCAAATTAATCATTTGGAAAATACATCAATCAAACATAAAAGAATATTTATTTCGATAAAAATATTTAATAAATGAAAATGATAGATTCGATTTTTTATTTCTGATATTTTTCTTCTAAAACTTTATTCATTCTTCCTTCCAAATCTTTTACATTTTCTATTTCCAATTCATCACAAACATTTATTTCAGGATTTTTTAAAAACTTTAAACACTTGTTTATATTTATAAATTTTAAAAAATAATTATTTTTCTCTTGTTTTATTTGCACATCATTTACATTTATTTTAATATCGAATGGTAATTCAAAACTTATTACATTTTCTTTTCTATTAAATGTTATTTCATATTCAATGATATTAGAAATATTTTCTATTTTATGAGGAAAAATAAATTTAAATATTTTAGACATAGGATTAAAAAATAATAAAATAATAAATTATATTTCTGTGTTAATAATAAGATAAATACTTTTATAGAATATTTTAAATGTAAAATTCTATGTCCAACGAGCAATTAAAAAATAAATTATCGAAAATAAAAAATAAATAAAATAAAAATTAAAAATTAAATAAAAACTTTATAACATTTTTTTATATTAAAAATATTTATTAAATATCTCCATAGATATCTTCTTCTTTTACATCCTTTTCTCTTCTACCTTCATCACTATATCTCCTACTTCTATTTTCATTTCTATAATCCCCATCTCTCTCATTCCTATTTCTATATTCGTCTTTCTTAAAAAAATATCTACGTGTTGTAATAATATTTCCTTTATATTCTAAACTATCAAATTCTCTTAATGCTTCTTCTCTCTCACCATAAGATCTAAATTCTACAATTGCATGATTTCCTTGTTGTGTAAGTCTTAAAAAATTCACTTTAAAACATAAAGATTCTATAAAATCTCTAAGTTCTTCTTCTGAACATTCGTTTGGAATATTGCTTATTACCAATCTTGTATCTTCTATATGATTATTTCTACCAATATCATCTTTAGGCTTCATACCATGCACAGGACATCTATCACAATAATCACACCCTCTATCAGATATTTTTCTTTTATTGGATTTAGATGCTCTAGATTCTTCTACGTAAATATTATGATCTCTGATATAATGTTTTTTTCTTAATACCTTCTCAGCATCTATATCATTATAAAAAATCAAAAAACCATAATTTGATAATAATTTCAGGTCTTTTATTCTACCATAATAAGAAAAATAATCCACAATATCATCATAAGTGATAGAGGGATGAATTTCTGCTATGTATATTTCCATTGGGGTATGAATAAAAAATTATATAAAACAAACCAAAATAAAAAATAAATCTAAACAGATAAAGGTTAGTATAGGTTAGGTTATTAAATAATAAAAATATAGAAATAAAATAAATAATATATAGATATAATACAGTATACAGAAGTATATAGAGGTATATATACTAATATTTATAGTTTCAGTATCTAAGAACGATTAAACAATAAAATAATAAATAATGTTATTTATTTAATAAATTATAACATCAATTGTTTTATAGAAAATAAAACAAAAATAAAATTATGTTATAGAAGAAGGTAATAAATTATAAACATAATGTATCATTATACAATTATTATTTAACCACAATGAAACATTATATAAACATTTGTTT
This sequence comes from Spraguea lophii, assembly GCA_001887945.1. NCBI lineage: Eukaryota > Fungi > Microsporidia > Spragueidae > Spraguea > Spraguea lophii. The sequence continues at coordinate 90,961 of LDOQ01000069.1, read as the reverse complement.
ATCAGATAGAAAGTATATTTTTTAAAATATTATTTTTATTTATAAAATACAGTTATATTTTTATTTCTAATTATATTTTTTATTTTCATAAAGAATTTCTGTTACAATATAAAAATAATTTTGTTTATGCTTCAAAAATGTTTTATTTCTGTTTTAAAAGAAATATTTATACAAAAAAAATATTGTTACCCATGGGTTACATAGGTGTTTATAATAGTATGGCTATTATCGTTATTTCCTTCGCTACAGTATTTTCAGTGTTATATTATCTATGGGGCGATAAGAAATATTTACTTTACACAGCATTATGTCAATCTTTCTTCGGTATAGAAATAATAAATATTTGTGCAGGAATGTCTAGAGCTAAACTTCTTCCAACGCTCATGCAACTATTTTCTAGAAATTTTATTATATGGGCCGTAGCATATTGTCATAATTTTAGATCCAAAGAACTTTTAATAATGTTATTGTCATGGTTTATTTCAGATATTATCAGGTACCTATTTTATTTCTTCAGAATACGTATTTTCAAAGCTTTGAGATATAATTTATTTTTAGTTCTCTATCCTTTAGGTACTCTTATTGAAATATATTTATTAAGCAAAATAGATATGTTGCACAAAGGTATTATCTCTGTTTTTATCAGAATATTAATACTTCTTTATTTCCCTGGATTTTTATTTCTCTATATTCATATGCTGAGTAGAAGAAAATACACTATGAAGAATTTTTCTGATAAAAATAAATAAATTTTATTTTTAAAAAAATATTTTAATACCTAAAAATATATTTTTACCATTATATCATATTCAAAAGAGATATTATACAATATTTTTAGAAGCCAAATGTTTTTAAATAACCTAATCTATAAATAACTAATACATACAGATTATAACCTAGAAAATATTATTAATTTAAATTAAATTTATAATTAATTGACCTAACCTAACCTAAGGAATATTCTTATTCGTATTAAAATATTATAAGAGATATTATTAATATACTGTATTATAAAGATATTATATTAAATTATATTATCTATTTTCATTATGTTTATTTCATAATTAATTCTTTTTCATTTAAAAAAACTTTTATATCATTTTCTGATATTTCTGTTCTAATTATTTCTTTATTTGATATATAAAATATTTTAATATTATCTTTTTTAATAAAAATTGTTTTAAACTCTTTTAAAATCTCTTCTGCTATTTTCTGTGATATGAAAATAAATATTTTTTCTATTATTTTATTTATTTCTATATTATTGTGTATGGATTTTAATACAAATAATGCTATTGGATCATTTTCTACATTATTATTTATATTGTTATTTATTTCTATTGTTATTTCTCCTTTATTTATTTTTTGTACCATTTCTTGTTCTTTAATATATTTCATCATCTGTTGTACTGGATCGTCAGTAATATTTGGTTTTTGTTGAGCTTTGTATATTTTATTTTTATATTTTATTTCAATATTCAGTCCTTTAGGTATTAAATTTTTATTTTCTATTTTTTCTTTTACTGTAAGAAATGTATTTTTATTTCCGTAAATACGTAAATGGTCATTAAATATTTTTATTTTATATTTTTTATATTTTTTTATGAGATTGAATAAATGTTCTTCTTCTTTATAAACTTTTAAAAGTAATTCTTTCTGTTTTTCTATTATTTTTACTGTTTCTTTTATTAAATCTTTTTTTAAACAGATGGTTTCTTTCTTGTTTATTTCTGCTGATGCTATTGTTAGAACATTATCTTTTATTAGATCATAATTTTTCTTTGCTATTTCTATTTCTACTTTAGCCAATAATATTTTATTTCTTAATTTTAAATTTTCTATCTGTTCAGATTGTTCTATCTGTATTTTCTTTTCAAAATCTTTACACATTTTGTCCCATATTTCTTCTAAATCATTTTTATATGGTTCGTATACAATTTCTTCAGGTGTAGCATATTGTATTTTTCTAAGGAATGGAAAATTGTTGATTTTCATGGTGGTATAAATTTTAAAAAAATAAATAAACTATTTTTGGTGGAATTTAAAAAGGAATATTATTCTTTTTTTCATAATAAAAATATTCTATAATAAAAAATGTTTATATTATTCCAAAAAAAAGATAATAAAATATCAGTAAAAAAAATAATATTATGAAATTGTATTATATAATTTTATTGTGTAATATTGGATTAAAATACCATGTAAAAATAACAATTCTTAAATAAAAAATATATTTTATTGTTAATAAGCAATTAACAGTTTAATTTGATATTAAAATGCAAATTATTGAATAAAACATAAATATATTATTAGAAATTTAAGCTTTTGTCTCTTTTCCCCTTAAATATGTTTTATAAAGAAAAAATAAAATCGTATATTTTAAAATGTAATGAAGGTAAAGAAGATCTGTCAATAAAGAAGGAATTTTACAAAATAAAATTGATGTATTTTGTTGTTACATCATTAAAATTATTATGTTGTTATGATGAGATAGAAAAAATACGAGAAGGATATATAAATTATATTTTAAATTGTAAAAATTCAGACGGAGGTTATGGGCCGTGTGTTGGTTATCCTTCACATGTATTTTCTACATTTTTTGCTCTTTTGGTTTTACGTTCTTTAAATTATAATTCTTATGATAAAAATACAATTGAATATTTAAAGAGATTTAAATGTAGGTATGGCGATGACTTTGGAGAAGAAGATAATAGATTTACTATTGCGGCTTTAGGCTCTTTATTTTTTCAATTTGAATGGGAAGGTGAAGAATCCGATTTTTTATATTTTTTAAAAATCAATGGTTTTGATATAAATTCTATTGAATATTTTATTTTGGATTGTTATAATAAAGATGGTGGTTTTGGTCTTCAACCACAGGCAGAATCGCATTTGGCACAGACTTATTGTTCTCTTGGATCTTTATCCATATTGGGATTTTTAGATTGTGTAGATAAAAATAAAATTATAAAATTTATTCTCTTACGACAACAGGAAAGTGGAGGTTTTAATGGCAGGCCCAATAAAAAAGAAGATACGTGTTATTCATTTTATGGATTATCTTCTTTAAAAATTCTTGACTCTCATATTCTTATTGATAAGGAGAAACTTATTAATTTTATTTTATCTTGTCATAATGAAGATGGTGGATTTACTGATATGGTGGGTAATCCATCGGATATATATCATACCTGTTATTCTTTATTGGCATTGTCGATATTAGAAGTATTTGATCTTGGGTCGTGTGATCATGTGTTGGGATTGGCTTTAGATTTAAACAGTCCAAAATAAATATAAAAATAATTTCTTAAATAATAAATAAAAGATAATTTAATGATTGATATAACTTTTTTGAAAAAAAACAAATTTAAATTGATTACTTACAAATTATTTTTTTTAATGAAATAATCGGTAATTTTTCGTTCGTAATAATTGTGATATAGTTGTGAAATTTAAACTGTATTATTTCTGTGAGATAATCAGTATTCTCTTTTGCTTTTTCTTTTAATGATATATTTCTAACATAAAATTTTATAATATCGCTTGAAACAATTTATAGATCTACGGCATAGCAGATGTATCTTAAACGGGATGTTTTATGATACAAAATATGGTTCAATATGTTTTAAATGGTGTACTAACTTATTATCGGGTATTAAAAATATTTTTATATTCTCCTTTCTCATTCTTAAATCTAGAATTTTAAATCATTCAATAATGTGGTGAACCATGCTAAGTATCCATTTTTTCTGAAAAATGTTGTTTTAATGGCATAAATAACTCGCAAACTTACTCTGGGCCACGACAACAATTAACTCGCTTCGGTTACATATTTTACAATAATATATGAATTCCTTTTTTTTAAATTTTGTAATTTTAAACCTCATGAAGTTATGGGCTTGCTCGGTATTAATAAAAGCAATTTTTATTGTTTTAGGTATTCGTAATAAAATGTATAATATTATCTTTATTATTTTCTGATTTATATTTATTTTTTATGGTCTTTATTAAAAAATCTTAAAAGGTTTTTATATAAAACATATTCGTTCGTTGAAATTACAATAAAAATTTGAATTTTTAAATTGCACCAATTCTAGAATGAAATTATATAGAAATGACCTATAACTAAGTAACTAAGTAAGTGACTTATGACATTAGAATATATGATAAATTAATAATATAATGTATATAATAAAAAAATAAATTTTTTTCCAATATATTTCTTTTACAACTTCAAAGATAATTTTTATTTTATAGATTTAATATAATTTGTTATTTTTAAAGTTTAATACTTTTACCTTTTTTAAATATTTTAATATCAGCATTTCATAAATTTTTTTAGATTTTTTGAATTTTTAGATATAAGCTCATAAAAATCCTGATACTTAATATATTTCTCACATTTTAAATCTATGAATGTTCTATCTACTATACAATTTAAATTTTCATCTTCCATTAATTTATCGCATATTGCTCTTAACAAAGCAAATAAATCTTTTTTAGAAATTAATCCATCTCCATCTAAATCATAAATAGAAAATAAATATTCTAATTTTTGGTTTAAATCGTTACTTAAAATAAAATTACTAATATCGTTAAACATTCGTTTATAATCTAATTTCTTATCTATAGAATATTTTTTTAATATGAGAATAGATATTGGGTTTTCTACTATTGAATCTATCTTGTATATATCTTTCATACGTAATTCTTTTCCGGATTTTAGATTTTTTTCTATTTCTTCTGTTAATCTGTTAATGTCCATACAATCATAGAAATAGAAATATATATCATTGGAAAAAGGAGAAATGAAAAATAAAGGAGATGTTATTTATTATTGTGTAGATAAAATAATATTACTTTGAAATTTTTATAAAATTTTATATTTTAATAATAATAAATATTTTTGATTTTAGACGAATAGAAGATAAATCTCAATAATTCAATTTATATTAATATGATTTTTATTTATTATAAAATTATATAAAAATTTCAGAGCAATAAGAATTAAATTATCTGAGATTTTGATAAATAATATAAGAAAATATTTGCAATGTAATATAAAATTTTTTAATTATTTGCAAGAAATGGTATAATGAATAATATCTGTTCATAAATACCTTCTACTTGTATTTATTATATGTTATGATGTAAATTGATTATGTCTTACCGTATACTCTAAAGTTTTGGGATTGTCTATATAATATAATCACCTCTTTATTAGATTTATTGTGTTTGTAATCTTTTTAGGTATAATACTAAATGTTCATTGTAAAAGGGAATGAAATATTTAAAAAATTTAAATTTAAATTATTACATGAGAACAATAATACATTTTTTCATTCTATGATTTTTATATTCATAACAATTTAATTTTATATTTTTTTTCATTCTATGATTTTTATATTCATAACAATTTAAATTTATATTTTTTATATATTTTTCAATCTGAGGATAATCTTGTTGTATTGTATCAAATGATAATTATGTGAATTCAAATTCTTTCTTAGAAAAATATAATATGATAACAAGGTAATTAAATAGTTTTATAGATGAATATTAAAAATATATCTTAATTATGTTTTGTATGGAGATTTTAATATTCAATTTTAAAAATAATCAGTTAATATGACTACGTTGATTAATAATTCATTTAATATCAAATTTTTATTGATTAATAATTCATTTAATATCAAATTAAGAACGGGCTTTGAATCTCTTTCTGTTTAAAAGAATGATGATCGTAAAATAAATAAAACTTTATTCTTTTGACTATGTGTAAGAACGAGATTTAAGTATATTTGGAAATAAACAAATAATAGATATGTGAATTATTTAATGAGTGAAGAAACTCAACCAATAATGAAATATATATAATATTAAAAAATAATTATAAACTGAAATATATACAATATTAAAAATAATTATAATATTAAATATCTAAAATAATTACCCTTTATTTTTTTTATTCAATAATCATAATCTAATTCTTCTTTAATGAATATTTAAAATAAGAAATATTTAGTTTTGCAGCTATCATCATAGCGTCACAGCCGATTTGCTCATGTTGCATTCTGCCCAACTAAACATTTCCTATCTTCAATATTCATTAATTTATTTCATGTTAATTTCTTATCTTCAATATTCATTAATTTATTTCATGTTATATTATTTATTCTGTTTCTTTTCTATACAATATATATCTATTCTGAAAGATTTTTAGTATCTTACAGCAAGCCCATAGCGTCACAGCCGATTTGCTCATGTGGCGTTGTGTCAGAACTGTCATTCTTCAAATAGATATATATATATATTGCTATTATTCATAATATATAAAGAGTACCATTCATCTATTCATAATTATTGTAAATGTTGTGAATTCAGAAAATTATCATGGGATAAAAATTTCTCGACTATTTATAGCTTTGTTTGACATCTATTAAGAGATATTTATGAAAATTAAATATGAGATTTTGAAAAATAGAAAAAAAATATTTCTTCTTAAAAACAATGCATCCACTATTTTTATTTGTTTTGTGTAAAAGTTATTTCATTAGATCTCTTTTTTTTTGAAAATTTAAATATAAATAAAATATTCATAATAATTTTATGTTAAAGAAAAATAAAAAAAAGTAAGATAATATTTTATATTACCTTATTTTATTAATATTTAAATGTTATAATATTTTATCTTATCTTATTATATTAATATTTAAATATTTTATAATATTATTAAAAAAAGATCAAAAAAATATATAAAAAATTAAGAAGATTTTTTGTTATTTTATAGAAAAAAGTTTATGAATGTAAAATAACATATATAATTAGATATTTTATAAAAATATATTTAAATTTACTTTTATTGTATGTTTTTATTTGTTTATTATATTTTTATTTATTTAGATTTTTCTATTTTTGTTTTATATTCAAATATTTATTATTCTTTAAATGTTTATTATATTTTTTTTAAATTATTTTAAATTTTATTATACTTTTATCTATTTTCGCTAATTCATTTATTCTAATAATTGTGGTATAGTAATCAAATCACAATATAAATGTAACTTTTTCTTATTCAGAATTTTCTAAAAAATAATAAAATATGTGTGAATATTAATTATTGTTTAAATAAAACTTTAATTATTATATCAAAATAATACATCTGTTTGTTGAATAATACTATGTTATGAAATAATTAGTTACCTAAGAAATAAATATTGATAATTAAATAAATATAAATAAAATATAAAATTATATTCTAAGATTTTAATAAAATTTGTTAAACAAAAAAATATCTTAAACCAATAATAAATAGTCCCGCCTGGCCCAGTGGTCGTGGGGTGGTAACCAAACTCCAAGCCTGGCGGGTTCGAATCCCTCATCCAGAAAAAAATTTCAAAACAAAAAAAAGAATAATAATAAACGGAGAAGAGAAGAAAAAGGTTGTTGAGTGGGTGAGGTTTCGATAGCACAGCATAGCTGTGCCTTGTATGACGGCCCCGCTACTAGATTAAAGTAGTGTTCAGCTGATGTAGTTGCAATCCCTGTATTGATTTGTGACTCGGCCAATACTATGCAACGAAAGAGGCTGGGAATTCCTTAAGAGCTGGAAGTGGGGGCGGCGACGCGCACCATACGCAAAATCCTAACACTCTGGAGCATAAGGTAAGATGAGATTAATGCATATCTGTAGTGAAACCAGTTAGTACAAGTTTAATGTCGCTCGAGGAACCGAAGGTCACAGACCATGGTAGGCCGCAACCGGCCAGGAAGCTTTGATAAATAAAAGTTTCATTCGTAAAAAAATAACCAATAATAAATTTCAAATGTTACTTTTTATTCAAATATCATTTTTTCTAATACTTTTTTATCTTTCATTTGTTTTAAAATATCCAATCCACCACAGAATACCTTATCGATATATACCTGTGGAAATGTAGGCCATGAATTTATTTCTTTTAACAAAGATCTTACATGGTTATTTAAAAAGATATTATAATAATTATAATCTCTACCGTTAACAAGATTCATTTCATCAAATAAATTTATTAATGCTCTGGAAAACTTACATTCTGGTCTTTCTGGTGTTCCTTTAATAAAAATTACTATTTTACTAGAATTTATAGTATTTTCGATTATTTCATTCGTTTTTGCTCTTAGATTGGAATCTCTCCTTTTTTTCTTTTCATTTATTTTTCTATCATCATATATTCTTACATTGTAACTTATTAACACTGGAAGCTTTTTTACACCAAAATATTTTATGAATGCTTCTTTCAATGTATCAGATGTTTTTAAATCTATAAGAATATATTTATCATTATCTATTATATCAAAAAACTTTTGTGGAATGGATTCATCATTGTCGTGTGCTATTATATTGTTATTTTGAGATAGAATGAAAAATTCATTGTTCAAATTTTCTTCAGCCATGGATAAAAATGAATAAAAATAAATAAAATGTTGATATTTCTAAAAAATAACTTTAATGATATAATCTATGAAAAATAAATATTATTTTTATTTTATTCATTTTTATTCCTCTTTTGATATTCTACTTCTTTAAAATTCGTAAAACTATTATCATTAATGTCTAAATCTTCAAAAACAGTACATACACTTCCTATATTACCACACCTATACATATAATTAGGTGCACTAAATACAGTAACACAGGATTTATCCTCATAGTGTATTTTATAACCTTCAACTATCAGTTGATGCGCTCTTATAATTTTTGTGAGATCATTTAATTCAAGAAATTCTCTAAGAACATCATTCCCGAAAAAATAACCAGCACCTCTTTTATTCGGGGCAAATCCATTTTCATTATACGGATCGCTCCATAAAAGATCCGTTACATTGGATTTATGTAAAATTTTTTTAAATCTTGAAATCCTTTGTATTTGGTGGATAGAAATTAGATTAGGCGATATACCTCCATGTACACAAAAAATCCTTCCATCCACGATAGCACCCAAACAAAAAAATTCAAAAACTTCTGTGATAAGCCACCAAATATGGCTACTTCCATATGTTTTCTTTACTTCATCATAAAATCCATATATTCTTGAAATTTCTCTCGTTTCATGATTTCCTCTTAACAATATAATTCTTTCTGGATACATTACTTTAAGTAAAAGAAGTAATGTTATTGTTTCTATAGAATTTTCTCCTCTATCCACATAATCACCCAAAAAAATAAATTTACTTTCTGGTGGTGTTCCTATTATTTTGAAAATATTTAATAAATCAAAATATTGGCCGTGAATATCACCGCATATATTAACAGGTGTTGAAACATATACTACATTTGGTTCTGTCATAAGTACTTCTATTGCTCTTTCACATACAAATTCTATTTCTTCTGATGTTAGACAATGCCCATTTATTAGTTTTTCTTTGAGCATCTCCATAAGGTTGATGCAAATAAATTTTTTATATTTGTATATAAAATATTTTTTATTTTAAAAAAAGAAATGTTTTATGGATGTAACAACAAAGAATATTATTTTATATTTTATATATAAAATCTACTGAATTTTTATTGATTAAAATATATTTGTATATTGAACAGAAACTTTATCTACCAAGAATTTCAAATAAATTATAAATAATATGTAATGTTTTGATATTTTAAAATAATAATGTTTGTTGTTAATTACTTTGTTTAGAAATATAGATATTAATATTAATACTATGTTAGAGTATCTTCCAGTGTGTTAGAAATTTGTGTATAATACAAATACGTGATTTTTATAATTTTAATGATATAAGAATCTTTCTACGTTATTGTGTAAAATTAGATTTGGTAATTGTAATAAATAATTACAATGTTGACGTGGATACATGAAGGTTTTAATAAATATTTAAATTACATTACATAATATACACACAACAAATGATCTTTTTACAATAAAATAATTTTTTTATAATAAGAATTCTGAGTGATGGATTTGAATCCAATGAATGAAATGTTTGTTATCTACATTACATCAACGTTTTGTAAAATATATTTTATTATATCTAAGTTTTTCTAAAAAATATATTTTATATGTATCATATTCTATAAGAGAAACAAAACAGGGTCATATGTTTGTGATACGTTGATAGGATGTTAAATTAATGAAATGATGAGTATTATATCAATTGGATTAAGAGGTTCTTATTCGAACCTTCATTCGTAAGCTTTATGGTTTATTTAAAAAGCTCATCTTAAACTCGAAAACAAGTTTAAGGATCAATAGAAAATTTTTCTCTTTAATATCAACCTTAGTCTCATTTTAATCATTATATTTAATTATGTATGGTAATATGTAAAATTTAAAAAAAAAATATTTATTTATTCCTTAAAAAATTTACCATTTATTTATATAAAGTTTTTAAAGAAATTTCTATTGAAAAAAATTATTGAAATAATAATTCGTAATATTGTAACTAAAGTTACCTAAAAAGGACAGTTTAAATTAGTTCATTAACTGTCAAAAGTAGTTAATAGAATTCAATAAAGCAACCTTATTTGGAAAAATTCGAAAATAAGTTTAAACATAAAAAATATATTGTTAAGAGTTATTTGAAAGATAATTACAGGCATCTGGCAATACTTATAAAATTCCTATTGTTATAATGTATTTTTTGGTCTTTAATAAAACTATTTGTTGTAATTCTAATTCAATAAAAATTGTCAGTGTTATGATATGAAATAAATTAGGAATTCTATTTTTTTTATTTTCCATTAGAAGGCGAGAACATATTTCACGTACTTATTATTACTATATTGAGAATTAATCCTATAGAGCTAAGAAACCCGGTTGTGATAGGCATTGCACGCAAAATCCTATATTTTGAGCATAATGTAAGATGAAATTGCTACTCATACTGTAAGCTGTTAACTACAGGTGATGGTATTTTAGAAAATAAAAGAGATGGATTATAGTGTTTCACTGCAAACTGGGAAATCTTCTATAAATAAAAATTCCGGTTGTAATCTACATATATTATATCCTTTTGAAAAAGATTAATAATTTAGTAATTTTATTAAAATAGAATACGCTCCTTCACCTTCATTTCTTAAAAAACAACCAATGATAGATAATATTTTAATGTTTATGAATTATACACTCCTTTTTTATATATTATTTAACTCCACAGTATATACTTTTATATTATTTGTGTGTACACCTAAAATTAAATCAATGAAAGATATACCATGTCTACACTTTTCTTCGGCTCAGCTGCTTTATAACTTCTGCGTTAGATTCTTCCTATAAAATAGTTATATATGATATATATAATTTGATAATAACATCAGAAAAGTTAACATTAAACAACGAATAAACATTTGTTTATAAATAAAAATTTGTTTATAAATATTACAATAAATCGGGTTTTCATGACGTCACTCCCGGCACATCCAATAAAAAATAGACTTTAAATATTATAGTTAAAACGGTTAAGGACTTGGTTACCTTATTACATAAGTAAAAGAGTGAAAAATTTTCGTCTTAAACATCGCTTTTTCTGATGATAAGAATAACAATTTAATATTTTAATTAGAAGTAAGGTATTCTCAATTATGACCTAACATGTTTTAAAACAATAAGATCATTAAAACCATGTTATATTATGTTATAGATTGTTGGGGTTTTGTATGTATTTTTCATTGCTGTGTTTTTTTATTTTTAAAAAAATCACTTCTTAATCTTGACATAATGCTGGTTGTTTCACAAATCAATAAAAAGTAAATAACTATCTTGTTTATAATAGCTTTAATATAATTGTCATATAAAACATTTAACCTACGTTATCAAACATGAATCTGCTCGATTCCCATTTTTTTATTTTTATTTCATCTATTTTTTTTGTTGAAAAATTCAAACTCACAACTTTAGGATTTGTCCGCCAGCTCATTACCAGTAGGTAAAAGAAACTTTGAGATACTACATATTATAAAATTTATAAAAGAAGAAATTAAAAATTAAACCTCTTAAATTTATTATAAATAGATATTATTTTTTTTATTTAAAATTTATTAATATTGTTGTAACAAGGAAACTCATTTTGAGATATTTGACAGGTAATAAACTTTTTGTTGTAATTATCTTTATCTTGTTCATAACATATATTTGACAGTCATATTCTTCCTGAAATTTATTATTATGAAAAATTAATAACCTATACTTATTTTTTAAAATAAGAAGAATTAATTATTTAATGATCTTTTAATATTTTTAAAAATATACTATTACTAAAAAAAATCATTATTTAAATAGATATTATTTGAAAATTGCTACGTGTTTGTAGTATTCGACAAATAATTAAAAAAATAATTTATCTCAGTCGCCGTCAATATATTTCATTAAAAATCACAATAAATGGATAAATTGAGTTAAAATACACTGTAAAATATATATTATCTCGATTGGTCTTGTATATAATTTTTAATACTTTCTAATAAGAATAGTTTAAATGTAAAATGTTCAAAAAATTGATTATTTCTATAATATTTTTAATTAAGAAAATCTATTTTTACAAAATATTAAAAATTAATCAAAAATGATTTTTTTAGCATTTATTTTCTTCACGGCTATAAGGAATGGCTAGATTTTCAATATTATTTGCATGCGAACTAATAATCGATGTTTATTTGAAATATAATAAGGATTTACTTGAACGATATAATATAAGTGAAGATGGACATAAATTCATTGAAAACGACGATGATTTAAAAAGATATAAACCTTTAAAGAAAATTCTTGGTGGAACTTCATTTAATACATTCAGTTGTATTAATTTTACAGAAACTGCATTTTTAGGTGCGATAAGTGAAAATGATGCCGATGAAGTAGGACAATTGTTAAATGGAAAAAGAAATGTGCATTTAGAAAAAAGAAACGACCAACCAAGTAGTACATGTTATGTTATGATAAAAGATAATAAACGAACTATGGTTATGAAAAGTGGTGCAATACTTTCTCTTAAATGCATTGATTATTGGACAAATATGATAAAAAATTTTGATATTTTCTATGTCTCGTTGTTCACATGGAATAATAATGAAGAAGTTATAAAAGCTATAATTGCTCAAAAAAAATTTAAGGTCGTATTAAATCTTGCTGCTGTTATACAAACATATAATTCTTATGATAAAATTTCATTTATCGTAGAAAATTCTGAAATGATAATTGGAAATAAATCTGAGTTTATGGCATTAATATCTCTCGGTTATATGTTGGAAGAGGACAATGAAATGAGTAATTTTGAATTTTTATCCTATATGAAAAAATTAGCGGTAACAAAAAAACTTATATGCACAAATGGTGATAATAGTATATTTTATATCGATAGATATAACCATGGTTATAAACGACCTAGAAAAATAGATTTAGAACAAATAGTTACATGTGGTGCAGGTGATTCTTTTGCAGCAGGTGCTTTAGATGGATATTCGGCAGGTAAGGATATTAGGGCAATTGCAGATTTAGGATGCGAATATGCTTATAATTGGATTAGAAGAAAAACAGAAGAAGTGTTGGAAAATGACGAATAAAATTCTTTTCATGGAAAATCATTTATCAATTTAAAAGTTTTAATTGTTTAATAATTACATTTTATTTATAATTTAAACGCTTCAGCTAATTGTAATTCATAATAGTATATGACCGTTAATTTTTTGAAATATGGAACTTATATTAAATAATTTTAAGTTCTCTTGTTTTATGTTTGAAATATTAACGATCGGAGTATTCTATATATTACATTATCTCATAAACTAATGATATTTTATATTTTTACCTAATACTGGAAAATTACATTTAATATAGAAGTATAACATCACCAGAAACATAAAAAAACAATGAAACTAAATTTCGTGGCAAATTTTTATTAAATTATCTATTTTATTTTTATCGTACCTGTGCTTTCGCCAATGAAATTTTAATGCGTTTAAAAGTGGTACTACATTATTATCGAATTTAATCATATATTATACTTCATAATATCATATTTTATGTTACACACATATCATCCGTTTTTCAAATTCTTCAATACATAATAATTTTGTTAGAAAAAAATTAAAATGTCTAAATGATTCATATTTGAATTAAAATAAATCTAATAATATTAATTTATAGATAAAAGCTGTGCATATTTAATTCTGTATCCTTTTATTGATATCATTACGTAAAAATTTATATCTTGAATTTTTTGAATAAAAAGGAATTTAAAGCTAGAAATTGTTCTATTCTTATTCATGTAATAGTAAAAAATAAAATAACAAGATTGACTTAAAGAGAATAACGATATAATTAAAATTATAGGTAAAAATCATATATTTATTTTTAATGTATAATTTTACATTTAAATGAATATATCGATAATGTTTTAATAAAATAAATTTAGACCAAAAATTTAATTGTCCAACGCCATTATATTTTGATCCAATAACTTTACAGTTTCTTTAAAAATAAAATTAGAAGATATTTTACAATTCTTTAAAGTAGAATTTTCAGGAATAATTACATTGCATCCTATAACACAGTTTTCTATTTTTACATTATTACCAATAATTACCGCATTCATAATTACAGAACTACTGATTTTTACTTTATCCCCAATCTTAGTTCCTTCACCAATAATCGATTTAAAAATTTTGGATTTTCCGATTTCTATATTTTCTAAAACAGACGTTGATTTTGTTGATATACATGGATTTCCTTTATAAGAAAAACTTTTCAAATTAGAAAGGACAAACATATTTGCTTCCAAATAATCATCAGGTGTTTTTATTTGGAAAAAACTATTTTCTTTATAAAAGAATTTTACAGGAATATTTTCCAATAATTTTTCAACCATCGTAGGAAAAAATGTATTTTTAAAACTAAAGCTTTTTTCTGTGTAAAGTATACATTCTTTATCACAAATATACAATTGTATTGTATCTAATTCTGTTGATATTTTCACTTTATCAAATTTACTAAATATTTCATTCTTTATTGGATTGTTGTTTTTATAATATAAAATTTCATTGTTTTTATAGCAAATATAATTTTCGGATTTTTTCTTTGTAAGTATCGTATAAAATTTAGTTTTTGATCTTTTGAAGTCAACGATGATATCTGAAAGTTTAACATTTGTAATTATATCTCCTTTCATAATAATTATTCTTTTAGATGTTACTTGATCTATTTTTGATAAAAGAATGGTATGCACACCTTCAAAATACATTATTTCTAAAAATTCTATATTTTTTCTATCAAAAGATTCTTCGGATCTTGATTCTATAAATTCATCAATAACTTTTTCAACTGAATCTTTAAGCTTTTTTAATCCAACGATTGTTATCTTATTGCAACATTCTGCTAAGAATTTTATATTATGAAATAGTAATGGTTTATTTACTATAGGTAACATGTGTTTATCTATGTATTTATTTACCAATGGGAAAAGATCTTGACCTGGATCTAAGAAAATAAAAGCATGAAATTCATTATTCATATGGGCTAAAAATTTTTATTAGCAAATATTTTAAAAATTCAATTGAAGTGTGAAAAAATATAACTCTTTTATGAAACGTAGATGAAATTAAGTTTTATTTTTTTTGTAAAAATTCTGAGTTTTCTTTGGTTTTTAGTTATAATCCCTGGATTACATTCACAATACGTAGGTCATTCGCAGTGTAATTCTTCAAATAAAAAATTATTTCAATATTTAAATAATTTTTTATTTTTTAATATTTAAAACATTCAAATGAGCAAATAAAAATGGTAACATAAATCTTATTTACTCTTAAAAATATATAATATATTTTATTTTATAAAGATTTTATTGTATGTATGAGTATTTTAAGAATAAAAGCAAAAGATAAAATACAGACTATTGTAGCTAAAGCTGTTATAACAATGTTTTTTCTATTAACAGTTAGATATAATAAAGTAGGCATTGTGTAACACAGAATAGTAGCTATGGTACCACCTGATAATGTAATAAGTAGTTTTAAATCCAAGTTAAACATTATACAGATAAAATTAAATATACATACTCCCAGGGATGTGGATATTCTTAAAACATTTTCATTTTGAAAATTAAAATTTCTTTTAAAAATTGAAAAAAGAGCTATTCTTGTTGGATAGATTTGAAAACAATATGATCCACAGAGTGAAATAAAGAATGAAAATATTAATATTTTTGGTGCTATCAAATTAAATGTGGTTCTTTCTATCAAATTATTCTTATAGAAATTCTTATTACAAAATAATGTTATAATTGTATCATCGCAACGATCACCAAAACATATATATCCACATAATCCAATTGTCGTATAAATACAAGTTACAAAAATTATTGAAATTATTGATGCGTATGATATATATCTTACTGATGGTTTGTTCATTGCATTATATATGTTAATTATACTTTTTTGACAACCCATACTCAAAATAAATCTTGAAATACCAGAATCGAAATCGTAGTTATATAATTTTATATTTACCTGTAATTTATCCTTCAGTTTAAAAAAATAATACAAAATAAAAAATGCGAATAAAAAGACCGAAAATACTGAAATGTATGAAATATATCTTAAATTTTTATATTCTTTCTTAGATGAAAGAAAAAATAATGGAAAAAGTATTATTGCCGCAGAAAATGTATTGTGTGTGGGAATTAATCCTTCAAATAATGTATTGAACCATTTTACCAAATGTTCTGTATACATCATACAAGATAAAATTCCACCTAATACAATAATGTAATCTAAAATATTTCCTAAATATGGATATTTTATCGAAAAAAGATCATTGTAAGTATAATCAGTTCTTTTTACTGTTTTAAGTGTTGAAGATATCAAAAATATGGTAAATAATGTCAATATACCAACAAAACAATACGCACCAACACCAAAAATACATCCTAGAGATTTGAATGCAGAAGGTAAAGAAACTACACCAACACCAAATATTGCAGTACAGATAAAAAGTGAAGCTTCAAATAATGAAAGACCCATATTTTATTTATTTGCGATTCGTTTATATACAAAAGATTTTAATAAATTCTCTTCTGGAATTTTATCGAACAAAAAAATATTTTATATTTCTATTCGTAAATAAGCTTTTCCGCTGAAATCGAATAAAAAATATTAACCATTGATATGTTTGTACTTTATCAAATTTTAATTTTGTTTCATTGTTTTTAGTTTATCATTTTCTTTTCTGATGAAAAGTTTTGATTTGTGTGTATTTGATATTTTTATAACAAAAAAAGGAGTAACACAAGGTTTTATGAAAACAATTATTCGTAATGTTATATACTCGTTGTTTATAGTTACATTATTTATTATCCTTTATGATGCTATATCTACTGCGTTGTTTTCAGTACATTTGAATAATAGTGAATTACCGCTTAAAAAAGGTACAAATATGTTTAAACTAGCAAATTCTGAAGAGGATGTATTCATTAAATCACAGAAAAAAGCTGTAAATAACAGAATAACAAACGTATCATTAGATTTATTACGTACTATAATGTACGTAGCAATTTCCATGATATTTTTAAATGGTGCTTTACAAAGGAAAAGTATGAAAGCTGCAAATTCTAGTTTAACGCTTATAAGGAACAACTATCGTGAATTGAAAAGATCAGAAATTAATTTCTTTTGTATTTTTACTGGATTATACTTATTGGCAAAAATGATATTATTTTTCGCGGGAAAAAGGAATTTGGATTCGCTCACAATATTCAAACAACTAACAACATTTACACTCACCTACTTTTTTATAATTCCATTTGCTATGTTTTTAGTTTATCTAGCTTTAAATCTTTTTGGAAGACAATTTATTATAGCTTGTTATCTTGCATATTTAATAAAAGTTCTACCAGAAATATTAATTCACGATAAACCGGATTTCGAAAGAATGAGATTGGTTAACATAAATAAATTTGATGATAAAATACAAACTTTATTAATAAAATATGGTCTTAAAGACAGAGTTTATGAAGAAATAAAACCATCAAGAGATAAAAATGCTGCACTTGTTGGATATGGAAGAGGTATACGCCTAGAAATATATGGAGATATCGGAGAAATGAACAGTGAATATATAAATGCCATAATATTACACGAAATAGGACATGCTGATGATAATTCATTAGCCAAAAAAACTATTGCGTACGTATTCGTCATACTTTTAGAAATGTGTATAGCCTTATGGTTTTTTACTTTTGCCAATGCTAAATTTTCGAATAATAATATTTCTATATTTACTTCATTCCTCATTTTAATGTTAATTTATAAAATGTTACTACGACAATATGTTTTTGTAATCTATAAATTGGCATCGCAATATTCAGAGATAAAATCTGATAATTTTGCGAAAAAACATGGATATGGCGCAGAATTAGCAACTGCATTATATGATATTGTAGTAGAATATGGTGAATATACGACACCTACAAGATTGTATACTATGATACGAAGTACACATCCACCATTATCTTCAAGAGTAAACTCTTTAGTATAAATAAAATAGATTATACAATTTTATTTAATAATATATTTTTTAAATTACCTTTATAATTTTTATTATATAATTTTATTTTATTTATACTAATTCTATTTTTATTATTATTTTATTTTATTGTATTAATTTTTTTATTGTCTTAAGAATCCTGATTTCCTGCTTTCTTTTACCAAATTTATATTAATGCATTAATTTTTATTAAATAACAAACACCCCAATGTCATCACAATCTAAACGCAATGTAAACACATATGGACCTGATGGCCGTCTATACCAACTAGAATATGCTATGAAGGCTATGAACCATGGTACACTCACATTAGGTGTTATACATAAGGATTCTGTTATTTTAGTAAGCGAAAAGAAATTAGTAAATTCTTTTGTTAAAAATCCATTAAAGAAACATTTTATTATCGATGATCATCTTATTATGGGATTTTCAGGACTATCTGGAGATATTAGAACTGTGATAGAAAAAAGTAGAAAACATGCATTAAGACATAGATCAATTTATAATGAACAAATATCATCAGAAGGTCTACTTAAATATCTATGTTCATTGGCAATGAAATTCTCAGAAAAAGAAGAAAAGAAAATATTTTCAAGACCTTTGGGTGTATCACTTCTTTTAGCATCAAATGATACAAAACCAATGTTGTATACATTCGATCCTTCAGGATCGTTTAATAAATATAAAGCAAAAGCATTGGGAATGGGTGCAGAGGTAGCAGATGAAATGTTAACAAAATTAGTAAAAGAAATAGATAATCTCAGTATAGAAGAAGCAATGAGGAAAGTAATAAAAATAGTAGCAAATATAATAAAAGAAGATATCAGTGTAGAAAGAATAGAATGTGTAATTCTAAAAAATAATAATATAGAATATTTAGATAATAAAATCAAAGGAATGATAGATGAAATAAAAGAAGAAATTGTTAGAGAGAGATCGTAATAAAAATTATTATTCATGGAATTAAATATTTTATTTTATTATTTAAAATATATTTCTTCTATCTCAGTATAATATTTTTTTCATTCTCACAAATTGTTATTGTTTATTCCATATCCTTTATTCATACCATCATTCCTACTATCACCTTCATATTCAAATCTTACATATTATGATTTATCTATAATATTTTTTATATTTTTATTATTTCTAAGAATATCCTCTTGGTCTCTCTTATTCAACATATAAAATATATTTATTCCATCCTCTCCCATTATTTCTATCAATTTTATTATTCCAACCTTAATATGTTTTTTATCTATTTTTCTTTTTATTATTTTTTGTATTATATTTTCAATAAATTTCTTTAATTTTTTATTTTTTTGGTAACAGAGTATTATTGTACGTATAAATAATACAGGTGTTTTATTTTCTAATCTAAGTAATACTTGAAGAAGAATATCATCATCCAAGGTATCAATACATAATTTTGTTATAAGTTTACATTCATTTATATTTAATTTATATCTTTCATCTACAAAATGTGCTTCATAAAATACCTCTCCTGGTGTAAGCCTATTACAGAAATATCCAAGACTTTCAGTATTTTTAATATATTTTCCCATGTATTCCAAAACCTTCTTTTTTTCTATGAAATTTATAATATTATAAAAATAAAAATCATATTCTAAATAATTGGATGTTATAATATTTTGTAATTCTTCTATTTTGCATATGCTTATAAAATTTATAATAAAATTTAGAAAATATTCTATTTTATCATCTGGTAGAGAATTATTGCTATGAATAATTTTTATATCTGGATTACCTTCTAAAATAATATATTTTATATTTTTATTCATTTCTCCTTCGATATTAACTTCTTCTTTTATATTTTTAGATTTATTATTATAAAAATATTCTAATATTTCTATTATAAATTCTTTGGGCTGTGTATTTAAAGCTTTACTGATTGTATTATATTGATTTTTAAATTTATGTATATTACTTATTATATAATAAAATATTTTATATTCTGAAATACTCACTAAGAGTAAATCTTTTAAGCTCATGGTAAAATTATCCAAATAATTATTTATAAAATTATAATTATAAGATAAAACATCTAAGATTATACCATGGCCATTGGAAGTATTATCAATTAATTTTATAAAATCTTCTTTGTTGTCTTCTTTATCTGAAATATTTTCATTATCTTCTTTTTCTAAATTCTCTTCTTTGATATAAAATTTTCCATATTCTGTTAAAAGTCTATGAAGTATATTTTTATTGTATTTACTTCTTTTTCTTATTAAATAATTAAGAGATACACTACTCTGTGTGTTGATATCTACTTCTATAAGATAATCGTATATGTAAGTATTATAAATACTTTCTATCTCATTGATATTTTTTGTATTAATTTTATAACCATAATTATTTTCTAATGTTTTTATTTCATCTGTTATATTTCTATCTGACCCTATTTTATCTTTTATTTTATTATTATATTTTTTTATAAGCTCTTTATTGTTTATTATTTTATCTTCTATTTTATTATATTCATTTATACTATAAATATAATAAATTATATATTTTATATTATTATCTAAGAATTTATCAATGGTGAATATATCTTCTTCTTTTAGTTCATCAATAAACAATGATATGATTTTTATATTATTCATAAGTTTATATTCTAAATTACTGTTATTTGGGATTTCTTTATTATCTAATGCTGTATATTTCTGATTGAATGTTTTAAGAACTGGTTTTAAAGATTCTATTGCTTTTATTTGTAATTCTTTTGTTTTATTTTCTTTGTATTTTATATCAAATAGATTATTTATGATATTTTCTATTTCTTTATTGCTATATTTTAATAAAGATGAATGTATCACGTTAAAAATATCATCTATTTCATCTTTTTCTTGAATATTTTCTTGATTATCATTTGTTTCCCTTTCTTCTACTTTTACCTCCTCGTCTTTAAAGGTTATTTTATTGAGTTTATGCTTAAAATTTTTTATTTTATTAATATTTGCATAAAGTTCTAGAATCTTTTCTTCAATTTGTTTGTATAAAATATTTGGTGCTTCTATTACATCCAAACTTAATAAAAATGGTAATATTATTGGTATTGTATTTTCATTTAATATTTCTATACATTTATTAATAACCTCTAGCTTTTTAGACCCAGAATACGTACTAAAATTATTGAGAGTGTTAAATAACTCTTTCTCATTTAAATTTAGGATAACAGACATAAAATGAGGGGAAACAATATTAAAATTTATTGAATAAAATAATAAATACATTCTATCAACAACAGAACATAATATTTATTGTATTATATCAACATATATAAAATGATATTTAATTCTCTTCAATTGTCATCATGAAATAATATTTAATTCTTCATATTCCAAATCAACATCATGAAATAATATTTATTTAATTATCTTTATCTTCAATTGTCTTTTAATTGTCTTTTAAATGCAATAATATCCACAATCAATAAATGTAAAATTAAATAAATTTAAAATATTTGACATTTTATAAAAAAAAATAATAATCAATGAATTAAATGCTCAATTAACGTTTCATCTGTTATTTTATTTTAAACTATGTCTTTCTTTTAATTTTAAATTTTACATCCATTCTAAATATAGACAACCACTTAACTTTTTATCGTTTTATAGCACTAAGTTAATGAAAAGACATCTATATAGTAGAGATGATCTAGATATATTAATCCATTATTTCTCAACCAATAGAAGACCTGGATATGAACTTAGAAAAATAATTGCCAACGAATTGACAATCCCAGAAAGAAAAGTACAAATATGGTTTCAGAACCAAAGAGCAAAGGAAAAGAGGAAATTTACAACAGAAATATCTTATATTCAGAATAATAATTTATATGATGCAAGAGGGAAATCACAGAAACCGAAAAAATATACATTTCATTATGTTAATTAAATATAAAAAGTTATCGTGTAGAAAATATTCGTGTAGAAATATTTTTTAATTTCTTTTAAAACATTAGGATATTTATTTTTTTTAATGAAACTTTTATTTATCGAAGTTCTCTGGATATGTAAATGTATTTTTCTTCTTCGTAATAAGTAAATGAAATATTTTCTTCTTTTTCTCGTGGAAACCAGAATATTCTATTATTTTAATTCTTTTAGGTGTTAATATAATATGTAATATATTAAAAATATACTACTACTTAATAACAATACCATAATCCTTTATTATGATTTAAAATATTAGTTAACGTATACTTATTGCATCAATTATCTTATTGAAAGAATGTTAAATCATTATCTAAAGAAGTTATTTTATTTTTCATTCGAGTATTTTTTCTAAAAGGATATGCTATGAGTAATTTTCTTTAAATATTAAAAGAACATATACTATCAAATGATTGTACAACATATTCTTTAAATATATCCATTGATATTATACCATATCCTTCATATATGATCATAAGATAAATATTTTTATATACTCATCTTTAACAATGTAAATAAATTAATGTTTTTTGTTTTTAAACAAGAGAAGGTGAAAATCTTTTATCTGTTTATTACTAGAATCTTGTGACTATTACATTCAACAGATAATCAAATAATATAAAGTATTTTATATAATCATATATTATCATAATACAATACCACTTAACTATATTCTTTATTCTTTTTATTATTGTTATCTAAATATCATGGTACAATAATTGTTATTTGCTAGGATATCATTTTAAAATCCTTAAGGCGTATTTTTATCGCTATAAATTAAAATTTAAAATTTAATTTAAGATTAAGTTTATGCCCTTATGGAAGAACAGGATGCAAAAACAAATACATATACACCTGAAGGACGTATACTTCAAGTAGAATATGCTATGAAAGGGGTGCAGAATGGAGGAACTACTATAGGTATAACATGCAATGATGGTGTTGTTTTGTTTGGAATGAAGAAGGAAAAGTCTTTGATAAAATATGAAAAATTATACAAAATTAGCGATGGAATTTATTGTTGTATCTGTGGAAATTCTTCTGATGCTCTTCAAATGATAGGTTATGCTAGATTAAAAGCTGCAGAATTTGAAGAAGAATTTGGAGTGCCTATACCATTACTTACACTGTGTAAGAAAGTAGGTGCAATAAAACAAAATTTTACGTTAGGTGGAGGATTAAGACCTTTTGGTGTTAGTATTTTATTTGCTGGAATAAGTAATGGGAATGTAGAATTGATAAGTACAGATCCAAGTGGTAATTATAATAAATGGAGAGCAATATCATACGGTGAAAATTCTGTTGAAATAAATAATAAATTTAAAGAAGAATTATTAAATGAATATTCTCTGGATGAAGCTTCTAACAAATTATTTGAAATGCTTAATAATGTGAGAGAGTTGAAAGAAGATGACGTTGAAAAGATGGAAATGTTACTTTTTACAAAAAATGAAATGAAGCTTTTAGAAAAAGATGAGATAAAAAAATATCTGACAATTAAAACTTAAATAAAAATGTTGTAAGCATTATTTTATTTCTTTATCGATAAAATCATCAATGTTCCTGCAGTAAATATTTTCATCATTTTTTATTTCTTCTAACAAAATGGTGTCAGCTGATTCTTTAGAATCCTCCTTGGAATTAATAGAAGGTGAATGTTTCAAAAGGGGTGATGTTGGTTGATATAAATTTTCCAAAATATTATTATTACCATATTTATGTATGATTGCATCCACATCCCTGTAATTACTATTATCACGTGCATATTCTCTATGTTCATTTTCCTGAATATGTTCATCATAATCTGTAAATTTTATATAGCAAACTTCACAAAAACCTTGTTTTGGACCTTTCCTTTTCTTAGATGATCTAACTTTCTTATTATTTGTAAATGGGCAGCACAATGGTAAACTTTGAAAATTTATCTTTATCAATTTCGATTCTTCATATTCCTTATAAAACGGTTGAAACCTATTATTTATATCTTCCACCAAAAGATATGGCTTTGTAAAAACCTGATATCTTTTCATGAAGGATTAGTTTTAAAAAGTTTGTAAATAAAAAATAAATAAAAAGAATGGAAATTTGCGGTCACAAAATTTATATAAAAAATATAAAATATTTTATTAATATTTAATTGATTGTATTCTTTATTCATTTCCAAACAAACAAATTTTATAAATTGTTTGTTTTTAAAAAAAATTAATTTATCAATGCAGAATCAGAATAGGATTGATGAAAGAGAAATATAAAGAAAATGATTAAAATTTATTTTAAAAAGAATATGTGGTAGAATAATGAATAAAAATAGTATTTAAGAAAGTTATCTGTTAATGAAGAATGATAAAAAAATATTTATTATTTTCGAATATAAGAAAAAAATAAAAAAAATATGAATAGAAGTTAGAAAATGAATTCTATTACAATAACATATATAAATTATTTTTATTTTAAAAATAAAAAATATCATAGAAAGAATAAATACAACAAATCAAATAATATTTATAACACACAACCTCATAGAAATCAAATGATATTTAAAATCTAACAGAAAATATTTTTATATTTTTTCATAGAATAATACATATGCATTATCTCGTATAGCCTCATTATCTTTTATTATGCTTACACTTAAATCATTCATCAGATACCAATTACTATTATATCTTACCACGGAATAATAATGACCACTTTCTATAGTTCCATCATGACATATTGCTCCTAATAATTTATACACTCTATCATCCACTGTTATAATGTGATTATAGCTTATAGCTCTATTATTCTTACTGAGTTTATTTTCTTTAAATAGAAATCTGTTAAAATGTATTGATAGAATAGATGGATATTTTTGAATCTTAATTGTTTTTTGAATGGTTGTAATAGTATTACATTCTTTACAACACACCCCTTCTACATTTTCTTTTGAAAAGAAATCTAATAACATATCATTGACCCTGTGATATTTTTTTAAATTAAGAGATAAAGATAAAAATTCTTCTTTTATGGATGTAATCTTTGTACAGTTAAAGCATTTTATTTCAGAGAGTAAAATACCATAAAATATATTATGCACTGGACAATTACAAATATCCTTAGATGATAATTCATGATGAATATGATTAAGTAAGCTTGTAAAAAATTCATGAGAATCGTGTTGTAAATCATTTTGAAAATATGGAAGCTCTAAAAATATTTTTTCTAAAAAATAATTTGGAATTAATAACGTTGAAGAATAAATCTGTGTGTAAAGTTCAATCAGTGAATAAAGCAAAGAATCTTTCTTTAAATCATAAACCTCTAAAAAATTATCTCGTATTTTTGGAATAAAAAGTATTTGAAGTACAGAATTAACATAACACGTATTTCCTAAATTCTGTATACCCTTAATATAATAACACGGTAAAATCTTATAAATCTTTTCTTCGTGTTTTGAAAAAATAATTTTTCTTCTAAAATTTAAGGTAAAATTATCATGTATTTTATATTTTTTACATTGCATACAATAAATATATCCATTATCTATTAATACAAGAATATATGTATTACCATTACAATTATGTATCATATCTTTTCTACATAATATTTTATAACAAGAAATACAAATATGAAGTATTGTAGTATTATCACATACACTACATTTTTTATTGGATAATACATTATCTATGATCTTTTGATATTTAGGGTTTTTTAAAAAAATAGATGTGCAATTACATTCACTCATGGGTAAAAATAAATGGAAATTCATTGTTTTTAAAAAACATATTTAAAAAGATTAAAGGTAATAATATTTTAATTATTATAATTATAAGTGAAAAGTATCTTCTTTAAATAATATTAATATTAAATGATAAGGTTTTTATTATTACAACATTTGTATCTTCTTTCGGTATATGATATTTTTACATTATCTGATGATATATTTATTTAATACTCTCAATATTGGATTATAGAAGATTTATATATTATTTAATTTCCTTAAATTATAAATTAAAAAGAGGTTTATTATTATTTCTTAAATAAATAATATTTTAATTATTAAAAAGCATATTGTTTTTCTTTAGGAAATAGTTAATATAAAATAATTATTGTTTTTTAAAGGAAAAAATATTTTAAAATGAATTCAAAGTTTTAAATGAGGATTTTATTTATTGCTAATAAATTGTTAGAATATTTTTTATTATAAAAATATTATAGATCATATTCTTCTGTTAGTATATTTTTTGCTTCATTTATTTTACTGGAGATATATGCACTTCCTTTTTTATCCGGATGGTTAATATTTTGTAATATTTTATATCTTTCGTATATTGATTTTTTATCTCTGTTTTGTGTGTTTAAAATTAAATGTGCTTCTCTTACTGTCATTTCTGGTTGAAAAGTTAATTTCTTCGATGGTAAGAATAAATTTACAATTCTTTTTAGCATGGGAAAATATTTTTTATCTTATAAAATATTTTAATAACCGTATGATTTTCCTCCTTTTCTTGTATCTGAGAATGGTTTGTGTATCTTTATGCCATTTTTATTCTTTACCATGTGTATTCCTTGTACGGAAGTAAAAATGGAATTCAATGGAGAAATTCTTATTTTATGGCCTATGGATGTTAGGTAATCAATAATTTCATGTTTTAATGTGTGTTCTATGTATGTATATTCTGGTATAAACTGGTGATGGATTCTAGGTGCCATAATAGAGTTTTCTAATGTTTTTCCAAGTATTAAATGGAATATTACAGAAATTATAGATGTTGGTATTCTTGTTCCTCCTGCAGCTCCGAGAGTTAAAATTTCATTATTTTTTGTTAAGATTACTGGTGATGCAGAAGAAAACGGTCTTTTATTTCCAACGAGAATATTTACAGGCATTTCGTTAAGGTCGTATGAATTTTGTACGGTAGGAATATAAAAATCGTCTATTTGATTGTTAAATATTATTCCTGTGTTAGGATCCATTAGTCTTGCTCCAAATTCTAAATTTACTGTTGTTGTTACAGATACTGTCATTTCATCTTTGTCTATTACATTGAGATGTGAGGTTCCATGATCATCTTTAGAACCATGAATAAATTCGTATTCTTTTTTATCAAGAACACGATCTGGTTTTATTTTCATTGCTTTTAATTGTGCATTTTTCTTCGAGATTATTTTTTCTACCAACTTTTTTTTATTTTTTATAAATTTAGGATCTGCCAATTCTCCTCTGTGTGCATAAATGAATTTGAATATTTCTACTAAAATATGATAATGTGGATATTTTCCATCTTTTTCTTCTTCTTTTAATTTATTAAGATCAAAACATTCTAAAATATTTAATGCTTCTAAAATAAATACTCCAGCTGATGGAAGATCTGTGGTAAAAACATCATAACCTTTAAATTTCCCATGTAAAACCTTTCTAAATACAGGTTTGTAATTTTCTAAATCTTCTTTAGTTAGATACCCGCCTGCTTCTTTTATTGTATATACAAGACTTTCTGCTATAGTCCCGGTATAAAAACTTTCTGGATCATTTGAAATAATTTCTAAAGTTTTTGCATAATTTGTACGATTTACACTATCTCCTGTTTTTAAAAGTTTGTTATCTCTTACATAAGTTTCTCTTAAACCTCTATCATTGAATATTTGTTTTTTAAATTTTTTTAATCTTCTTTCTAATTGTGGAGTTACTCTGAAACTTTTAGCCAATTCTATATTTTTTTCAAAAAGTTTTTTCCATTCAAGTTTTCCATACTTTTTATGAGCTTCATACATTCCACGTATTTCACCAGGAACAGTAATAGCTTTACCACCCTCTGTAGCTAAAAGACTGTCTTTCTGAAATATTTTTACATCCACTTTTTCTGGTGCCACTTCTCTAAAATCCACCGAATCTAATATATGTTTTTCTCCCTGCTTTTTCATAATAAGTATGAAACCACCACCTCCAATTCCTGATGAAAAGGAATTTATAATTCCAATACATACCATAGAACAGATTGCAGAATCCACAGCATTTCCCCCGGATTCAAGAATTTCAACACCTAACTTAGAACAATATGGAACCTCAGTACTAACAGCACCATTAGTGTATTCAATATTTTCCTTCTGTAATATATGTGGATATGTATATGTATCATTCAATCTTTTTTCTTTCTGATTTTCCTCAATTTTTTTAAATTCTTCTTTTATTTTTCCATCAGAAACCTTTTCTACTGTAATAACATATGTATCTTTAGAACCTATTTCACTTACACTTAAAATAATCTTTAAAAATAAAAATAGCATATAGTTTACAACAATAAACTTTTTCTATAATTGTACTCCAAACAAAGTTTCACCAAATCAGATTAAATATTATTTTTTTAAAAATTCTTATCATCCATCATCATTCCAAAGATTTTTATTGATTCATCTACTTTTATTAAAAAAAACAATTATCATAGCCCATGAAGAAGGAAGAAATAGATAAACTTTTTGAACTTGATAGTGATGAATATATAAATGAAGAAGAATATTCTGAGATAAGTTATGGAATGGATTCAGAAGAAGATGAAGATCTAAAACTAACAAAGGATAAGGTTGCTGAATTAAAAGCGGAATTACAAAAAATATCAAAACTGAACAAATAAAAAAGCTTTTAATTAAAGAATTTAACTCTAAGTTGTAAATATTTTATTATCGTTTAGAGAAATATCTTGGTATGAAGAATTTTAAAATAATATTCTTTTTTTTTTGATAACAAATATAATAGGTTATATTGAGATGAATAGGTTTTTTATATTTTACTTGTTCATTGAAAGCATATTTAATAAATAAGTTTATTTATTTGAAAAAGTTTAAACTTGACTTTCTTGAAAATCAGTTTATATATCTGAATTTATTTTATTAAATAAAAAATCTCTATTCTAATAATTATAAAAATGGCAGTATACCTTGGAATCTATTTTTTAAAAAATGAAACTTTTATTTATAGAAATTTTCTGTTTAGCTTTAGTCTATCGTGGTGAGCTGTATTCGATTCTGTTATGGGTGTTTTAAATTTTATTTTTAATAACAAATGAGAATTTAATTATAAACTATATCATTAATATATAGAACTTTATATTCGTAATAAGGGACTGGTTGATCTTTTTTAGAATATTTAAGTATAAATTAAATACATTATATTTTACAATAATAAAATCTTTCGTATTTTCTTTAATTATAAGAAATAATTAATAATTGGAGATAAACACAAAATCATTAACAGAGAATGTTTCTTGGTTTTATACGGGGATATATTGGAAATGACTTTAATCCTAAAGAAATATAAAATTTTTTGTTATTTTGTTTTGTGTTTATTACGATATGTGTGTTAACCTCCTTCAATCTTATACTTTAACAAGTCGTAGTTTTTTTGATGATTCACATCATCATTTACTTCATCGTTTATGATACCACTAATCTTTATTATGATATAAACCCCGTCGATACAAAATTTTTTTCAATAAAATAGATCAAATATTATTCTAATTTTTTTTTTTTTTTTTTAACATAAGAAAAATTTATTTATGATACATTTTTACTTCATTACAACTATTATATCCCTTTTCCTACTCTTCAACTCAACTCCCAATCTGTAAAAACAGCTTCTCTGGGGAGGATCACAACAAATCTTCTCCTGGCCGGTTGCGGCCCACCATGGTCTGGGACCTTTGGTTCTTGGAGTTATTCTAATTTAACAATGAGGTATTGTAGAAATATGTGATGATATGTTGATGACATCTTTCGTTTGATATGATGAACGATTAAAATTGGCAATTATTACATTACAGATGTCACCCGGATTTGATAAATTCAAATCAAAAAGTTTTTGAAATAAAAAAAATAGTTGAAATAGATTATTTAAAACAAATGGAAAATCTTAAATATTGTTTTTATTATACATCTCGTTGAATACTCATCTTATCAGATCAGTAATCGCCTGGTGTAATACTATTTTGGTACCGTTCTCCAATTAAACCAATATTATGTAACAGTATTAAGGAATATTATTGAAATTAAACAAGAATCTGTATTATACACTATTCTAAAATTTCTAATATCCAGAATGTAATATAAAATAATGTTTAATGAATATTTATGTGTAAACCAATTACTAAACATATATAAAATTGCATTGGTTATAAATTATAAACGATATTGCCTTATATTTAACTGTCTATTTTTTAATAAATCTACATAACTTTTATTAAACAGTGTTTATTTATAAAAAATTTTTTATCGGAAAGAAACATTGTAAAAAGATCGTTTTAATTTTCAAAAAAGGTATATAAAAGAGCAATTCTAAAAGAAAATAAATCCATCAAATAATCTTTAACAAGTCAGATGATGCGGGAAATGAACATTTTTATCATATAATAAAAATCCTCTTATATAATTTTTTATATTTTTACTCCTATTAGATCCTTTTATTTTTAAAAAATATTTCCCGTGTTTCCACTTATTCTTTATGTTTTGTATGTAAATTACAAAATTATTTGGATTTGCAAAATCCCAGAAGTGAGTTACGTTATAACGAAAATATTTCATTCTAATCAATAAAGTATACCCTTTTCCACGAATGCGAAATAGTGGTTGTTCCATTTTATATTGTGAAATACAATTTTTTTATGTTTTAATGTATTTCTTTTAGTAGCTATCCTCAAAAAAACACTTTTTTGTCTCTCTACATATTCCTTCAACACACCATTGTTTTTCTGTTATTTTATCCTTATCTTACTTTTTTTTGGATAGACATTTTATTTTATTCCATAATATATTCCTAATATTTACATAGGTAATATTAGAAATACTGTTTTCTCTTAAAATTTTTTTTTGTTTTTTTTTTGAAATATTGTAAAAATTATCAATAAAATTTTTAATAAAAATATCTTCAAACCATAAAAAAACGATTTTTTATGGTAGAAAATGAAGTAATTGTGCATTTAGAATTAATACACTTCCATGACCATTTGCTTATGTCTTCATTAATCATCAATTTCAATACCTTTTTATATTTAGAACATTCCACGATTTTTTTAAAATGCCCGAATCCACCAATCAGGCAAAAAAACTTATGATTTTCTCATCAATGAGATTGTTCGACCCTGTAATAACATCAATTTTTAACATAAGGCCTCTTTTATATACCTTTTTTGAAAATTAAAACGATCTTTTACCGAAACATTACAATAACAATATTTAATTATCTGTTAAAGAAGGTTCACCACTTTTATTATTTATTGACTTATACGAAGTATTATTTTTAATTTTTTCCAACCATTTACACGTATATTCTTTATTGGTATATTCTTCTGACGGTAAAAATATATTTTCAATATGAGGCTTATCCTTGCTATATTCTTTCGTAATAATCTCATTCGAGTTGTTTTTAAACACGAAATTCATTTCAGGTAAGAATTTTTTAATGTCAACAGGTTTGTGTTTGGTATAGGTATCATTATATTGTATTATATTAGTTAAAATATCATAAATATCATTTTCATTTTTTTCCGATAAGAGCTGAAAAATTTCCATATCAATTTTTTTTAAATGCATTCTACCATTATGATAAACTTTGAATGAGAAATAATTTAGATCAAAATAACAATACGATTCTTTATCTTTTAGTACGATTTCTAGATCAGTTATGATTATTTCATCATAATTATACTGTTCCATATCTTCAGCTATGGATATATCTGTTGGAGTTAATTTGGTATTGATTGAATTATAATTTTCAGTACACATATAATAATTTTTTAAAATATAATTATTATTTTCATATGAAAAATCATAAGATGCATCATTGATTATAATTTTATTGTTTTTGAATAAAATTTTTAGATTCGTTTCAAATTCTTGAGATTTAAAATCTATTTCAATCAATAGTTCTAACTTATCCATAAAATAATCAATTATTCTTATTAAATCATCATGTTTCATTTTTATTTCTAAATAAAAGAAATCAACATTTATTTCGCCAGTAACAAAATCCACTCGATCTTCGTTTTTATAAATTTTGATTGGATATGTAATATACCGAAATTTAGTACATAGCATAACTCCATATTTAAGATTTGGTATGATTTTAAAATATGTGTGCGGTGTTGTAATAAAGTTCCTTTCATCCAAATTATAAAATATATTACTTTTATTAATATGAAATTCTTGATTATATAAATATTTTGAAATCACTTCACGACAGTTATCCTGTATAATGGTGTGTATCGAATCTATTTCAAAAGAAATAATTTTACGATTCGGTTCTTTTACCCAATGGTATTTTGCAATATGTTCATTTTTAATCGTCAAAATGAAATTCGTTTCTTTTTCAATTGTAGTTTTTACGATGTTGAAATGAAAATAGGTATCTTTAAGTTTTATTATAAAATATAATCCGTTTAAGTCTATAGATGTAAAAATCCTTTCGGGGATTTTACATTTAATGATAATTCTACCGTTCGTCGGAATTATTTCTTTTATTTGGAAGTTTTCAAAATAATTTTCGAAGTCAAATTTAACCGACTTTTCGTATTCGATTTTTTTAAAAACGGTTTGTGAATCCAAGGTAGATTTGAAATTAGCAATAAGTGATTTAAGTTTTGACAATTGATCAAATGAATAATTAATTTCCAGTATCTCAATTGATTGTGTATATATATCGTCGTCACGGATTAAAGTAATTGGTCCTAGAAGTAATTTTGCAACTATTTTTTCATTATCTTTTACTTCAACTTCAATTTTAGTTATAACGATTGGAAAAGAAGGACACGTTTTAAGAGAATAGTGTAATTTGATTAGACCATGCCTATTAATTAATATAGAAATTCCGTGGTATGTTAAACTTTCGTTTAAACCCTGTCCTAGCTCTTTAGCTATTGTCTTAAATCTTTTCCACGTTTTTAAAAAATATATTAATATAATGATACCAATCACAACTAAAAAAATCATTAATAAATATCCTGTTTTTATATTTGGCATATGATATCGATTTAATCTTGTATCTGTATCCTGTGGAATATCTTCTATAACAATAGAATCTTCAGTGTATTCATTTTCTATTATTGATATTTCATCATCTTTCTTTTGGTTTGAATATTTTACACGTAAATTTTCCATGATCTGGTTCTTGTTTTCATCTTAAATATCAAATAATTTACCTTTTTGTTAAAATAATTTGTATAAGGCATTTGAAGTATATACATATTAACTGGAATAGATATTTACATTTTATGTTAATAATCAGTTGAATATCATAATGATGATATGGTATTAAATAGAATAGAAATTATTCTATAGAAACAAATATATTTAATTAATGAAAGATCAGAAAACAAAAGATAAAATCCCTAATACAACGGATTTTACAATTAATCAAATAAATTATAAATCAAAACAATTTTATATATCGGTTATATTAACCAATATATTTGTAAAATTTTATGTAAAAACTCAATATTCCCAGGTAATTTTATCTATTTATAATACAAAATCGTATTTGAACGTTAAACATCTAGATATATCTTTATCTTCCGTATATTAACAGAATATAAATAATAAACCATAAATATTTGATTAACAAGAAATAAAATAATTATTTGAATACTTGAAGATATTAATTGAATATAAAGTATTCTTCAATCGTTTAATTTCACGAATTGGATTAATTAAAAACACTAAAAAGTTTCATAAACGCAATAAAATAATTATTTCTTTTACTGTAAATTATAAATATTGAAACAAAAATAAGCTTTAAAAAGTATAAAAATATAGGTTTAATGATCTTAAAATATCAGTTGTTGAAGCATGTAATATTATTATATCAACTGATTTTTATACATATATACAATGACCTAATCCTACCTTACATTAAGTATAATTACATAGGAATAAATCCGTTGAATTATAAAAGTAAAATATAAATTTATTTGGAGTTGGAATACTCTACGTATGTCCTTTTGAAGGTCGTTAAATTTTTTTTTACCCTTGCTGCCGAACAAAAAAATTAACTTAGAAAATGTAAAAAAACGTATTCAATTCGTTATTAAACAAATATTCAAAAATGTTTTTTTTGTTGATAATGTCAAGGGAATAAAAAAATACAGAAAAACAAAATTTTTTTGTTATCGTCAAGTTATATGAGAAATGATATCATAATCTTACTGAAATCAACGCCGAAGAAGATAATAATTAAATTAGAAGAAAATTCGACAATTATTATTTAAAAAAATCTATAAAAACAGAGGAAAAGATATAATTGTAGAAATATAAGAGTCAATGTTTGATAAGAGGAAATATAACAGAGGATATAGGATCTATGGTAAGTTAATGTTGTAGAAAGAATCAACAGCAGACTACTATTTTTAAAGTAATCTAAGATCTAATAAGAAAAGCTCTCGACTATTATAAAAACTCGTATTAAAAATGAATTTGATTATATTGAGATTGTTGGAAAGGATACAATATTAAAAACGTAAATATAAATATTACATTGTAAGCCACAACAACAATTTCAGAATCTTTGAAATTATTGTACACACTAACACAATAGAAGGTACTTGATATGGCGTAAACAAGTTTGTCACCAAAAGATATTTTAACTCCAACAAATTGCATTCCTTTCAAACCTTTTTATATTTATGAAAAATGAAGAAAATAATGTTTTTAATAATTTAATTAAACTTTTATCTATTGTTTAATATTTTATTTTTAAGGGTAAAAAAAATTTTAATGACTTTCAAAAGGGGACATACGTAACGTATCTTTTAGCCAAATAAGTTTATATATCTGAATTTATTTTATTAAATAAAAAATCTCTATTCTAATAATTATAAAGATGGCAATATATCCTAAAATCTATTTTTTAAAAAATGAAACTTTTATTTATAGAAATTTTCTGTTTAGCTTCAGTCTATTGTGGTAAGCTGTATTCGATTCTGTTATGGGGTTTTAATTTTTATTTTTAATAACAAATAAGAATTTAATTATAAACTATATCATTAATATAAGAACTGTATATTCGTAATAAAGGACTGGTTGATCTCTTTTAGAATATTTAAGTATAAATTAAATAAACAATTTTTTATAATAACAAAATTTTTCGTATTTTCTTTAATTATAAAAGATAATTAATAATTGGAAATAAACACAAAATTATTAACAGAGAAGGTCTCTTGATTTTATATGGGGATATATTGGAAATGGTTCTAATCCTAAAACAATGTAAATTTCTTATATCGTTTTGTCTTACATTTATTATGGTATTTGTGTTAATCTCGTTTTATCTTATATTTTAACTGGCTGTATATTTATTAATGATCCACTTCATTATTTATTTCATCGTCTATAGTACCACTAATCTTTGTTATGATATAAACCCCGTCGATACAAAATTTTTTTCAATAAAATAGATTAAATATTATTCTAATTTAACAGTGAGGTATTGTAGAAATATGTAATAATATGTTGGTGGTATCTTTCGTTTTATATGACGAACGATTAAAATTCGTTAAACTTGGATATTTTTCAAATCTAACATTTATTACATTGTGTGCTTCTCCCAAAACCCGACAAATTCGAATATCTCTCATAGAAAAGTTTTCGAAATAAAAAGAATAATTGACGTGGATTACTTAAACAAATGGAAAATCTTAAATATTGTTTTTATTATATCCTTCGTTAAATACTTATCTTATCAGACCACTAATGACCGGGTGTAAATATTATTTTAATATTGTTTACTAATTCAACCAATATTATGTAACAGTATTAAGGAATATTATTGAAATTAAATAAGAATGTGTATTATACACTATTCTAAAATTTCTAATATCCAGAATGTAATATAAAATAATGTTTAATGAATATTTATGGTTAAACCAATTACTAAACATATATAAAACTGCATCGGTTATAAATTTTAAACGACATTGCCTTATAGCTACCTGTCTGTTTTTTAATAAATCTACATAACTTTTGTTATAACAATGTTTATTTATAAAAATTTTTTATCGTAAAGAAACATTAAAATAACAATATTTAATTATCTGTTAAAGAAGGTCCACCATTTTTATTAGTTATTGACTTATACAAAGTATTATTTTTAAGTTTTTCCAACCAATTACACGTATGTTCTTTATTGATATATTCTTCTGACGGTAAAAATATATTTTCAGTATGAGATTTATCTTTGCTGTATTCTTTCGTGATGATTTCATTTGTGGCGTTTTCAAATATGAAATTCATTTCTGGTAAGAATTTTTTAATGTCAACAGGTTTGTGTTTGGTATAGGTATCATTATATTGTATTGTATTGGTTACAATATCATAAATATCATTTTTATTTTTTTCCGATAAAAGTTGAAAAATCTCCATATCAAATTTTTTTAAATATATGGTGTCATTATTATAAACTTTGAATGAGAAATAATCTACATCAAGATAACAATACGATTCTTTATATTTCAGTACGATTTCTAGATCGGTTATGATCATTTCATTATAACTATAGTATTCCGCATCTTCAGCTATGAATTTATCTGTAGGAGTTAATTTGGTAATAATTGAATTATAATCTTCAGTACACATATAAGTGTTTTTTAAAATATAAGTACTGTTCGCATATGGAAAATCATAAGATACATCATTTATTATAATTTTATTGTTTTGGAATAAAATTTTTAAATCCATTTCACGTTCCTCAGATTTAAAGGCGATTTCAATTAATAGTTCGGACTTATCTATAAAATGATCAATTATTCTTATTAAATCATCATGTTTCATTTTTATTTCGAAATAATAGGAATCAACATTTATTTCGCCAGTAACAAAATCCACTCGATCTTCGTTTTTATAAATTTTAACTGGATATGTAATATGCCGAAATCTATTACATATCATAACTCTATAATTATAACTTGGTATGATTTTAAAATATGTGTACGGTGTTGTAATATGATCCCTTTCATCCAAATTATAAAATATATTATTTTTATTAATATGAAATTTTTGATGATATAAATATTGTGAAATCACTTCACGACAATTACCCTGTATAATGGTGTATATCCAATCTATTTCAAAAGAAACAATTTTACGATCCGGTTCTTTTATCCAGTGGTATTTTACAAGATTTTTAGTTTGAATCGTTAAAATTAAATTAGTTTCTTTTTCAATTTTAGTTTCTACTATTTCGAAATTAAAATCTGCGTCTCCGAGTTTTGTTAAAGCATATAATCCGGTTAAATTTATAGATGAAAAAATCTTTTCGGGTATTTTACATTTAATAGCAATTTTATCGTTCTTTGGAATTACTTCTTTTATTTGGAAGTTTTCAAAACAATTTTCTAAATCAAATTTAACCGACTTTTCGTATTCTATTTGTTTAAAAACGGTTTGTGAATCCAAGATAAATTTGAAATTAGCAATAAGTGATTTAAGTTTTGACAATTGATCAAATGAATAATTAATTTCCAATATTTCTATTGATTGTGTATATATATCGTTGTCACGGATTAAAGTAATTGGTTCGAGGAGTAATTTTGCAACTATTTTTTCATTATCTTTTACTTCAACTTCAATTTTAG
Organism: Spraguea lophii; assembly: GCA_001887945.1. Taxonomy (NCBI): domain Eukaryota; kingdom Fungi; phylum Microsporidia; family Spragueidae; genus Spraguea; species Spraguea lophii. The sequence continues at coordinate 52,887 of LDOQ01000069.1, read as the reverse complement.
TTATAACGATTGGAAAAGAAGGACACGTTTTAAGAGAATAATGTAATTTGATTAGATCATGTCTATTAATTAATATAGAAATTCCGCGGTATGTTAAACTTTCGTTTAAACCCTGTCCTAACTCTCTAGCTATTGTTTTAAACTTTTTCCACGTTTTTAAAAAATATATTAATATAACGAAACCAGCCACAACCAAAAAAATCATTAATAAATATCTTGGTTTTATATTTGGCATACAATGTCGATTTAATCTTGTATCTGTATACTGTGGAATATCTTCTATAACAATAGAATCTTCAGTGTATTCATTTTCTATTATTGATATCTCATCATCATTGTTTTGGTTAGAAGATTTTATACGTAAATTTTCCATGCTATAATTTCTATCCCATCTTAAATATCAACTAATTTACCTTTTTGTTAAAATATTTTGTATAAGGCATTTGAAGTATATACATATTAACTGAAATGAATATTTACAATTTTATGTTAATAATCGGTTGAATATCATAATGATGATATGGTATTGAATAGAATGGAAATCATTGATATAGAAACAATATATTTAATCAATGAAAGATCAGAAAACAAAAGATAAAATTCATAATACAACGGATCTTACAATTAATCGAATAAATTATAAATCAAAACAATTTTATATATCTGTTATATTAACCAATATATTTGTAATATTTCATGTAAAAACTCATATTTACCAGGAATTCTATTTATTTAGAATACAAAATCGTATTTGAGCGTTAAACCTAGATATGTCTTTATCTTCCGTATATTAACAGAATATAAATAATAAACCATAAATATTTGATTAACAAGAAATAAAATAATTATTTGAATATTTAAAGATATTAATTGAATATAAAGTATTCTTCCATCGTTTAATTTCAAGAATTGGATTAATTAGAAACATTAAGAGTTTCATAAATATAATAAAATAATTATTTCTTTACTGTAAATTATAAATATTGAAACAAAAATAAGCTTTAAAAAGTATAAAAATATAGGTTTAGTGATAATATTTTAATTGTAGTTAAATAATTATAACTGGTTGTAATTTCATGGTCGGAAGATCTCAGTTGCTAAAACATGTAATATTCTTAACTAATTATCATACATATATGCACTAATCTCATCTCACTTTATATTAAGCATAATCACACATAAATAAAAAATATAAACGTAATAAATTTATAATTATAAAGGATTGAGATATCTTGCATATACACTGTTTGAAATGAATTGATTTTTTTATTCTTGACGATGAACAAAAAAGCGAGATTTAAAAATAATAAAAGCATGTTTAATTTATTATCAAGGCGGTATCTAATTATTAAAAAATATTTATGTTAATGATATGAAAAAAATAAAAAAATAAGATATACAGGGGAAATATAGAAAACATATAATTTATTTATTGACAATGTTTTAATTTTAAAGATAGAGACATGAAGCATTATAATGTTAATCACAATAAAAACTTTAAATAACCCGAAAAAATATTGTGCATGTAAAATACGATAGAAAATATAGTAAATAATACAAAAAAAGTTTATTATAAAATGATATTATATAATCTTAGCAAATTTTAAATATTTGCGAGTCTACTCATTTTTATAATAAACAAAGAAAAAGAAGTATCCATTAACTTAAATAAACTTTTATTTGTTTGTTTTCAAGAATAAAAAAAAATTATTATTTTAAAAATTATAATGTAAGATATCTTATAATCAATTCTAAGATTAAAAATATTTCAATATTATTATACTTATATCAACCAACACAAATATGATATTATATCAAAAATATTAAAATTTTTTAGAAAATATTTTTACTTCTGATATTTTTTTCTTTGAAACATAAGAATAAAAAAAATATTTAAAACTTTTAAAAAAAAGAACAAAGCAATTTTCTTATTTCATAAAATATTTTATTTGATAATCATAAAACAAACACATTATATAAAATGTCTTATGAAATATCCCTAAAATGATTATATCGATCTATAAACATATAAATGATGAAGAATACGATGAAGCTTTACAAATGATTGAAAATATGGATTATAAAGATAGATGTTTAGAATATACACCATTAAAAGGTTATATTTTACACAAGAAAAAAGATCCACTTGGAATATATATATTAAAACAGTTTTTAAACAAACATTTCAATGAATCTGTAGGATGGCAATATTATGGATTTTTAGAAATTGAAGACGATAATTATCCGCAAGCTTATAATCTGCTTAAAATAGCATATGCATGTAATAATGTATCTACTATGACAATAAAAAAATTGTGTCTGCTATCTTTACATCAGAGAGATTTTGAAGGCTTTAAGAAATATTCTAAATATATGAGTCGTATCAATCATTCATATATGAGCCATTATAAATTCTCTAAAATATTATTAAAAGAAGAAAATTCTCAAGAAAACAGTTTTATTAGAATAGATGAAGATAATATTTTTAGTAAACAATTTACTTTAAACTTAACAACAGATCCTAATGAGTCCAACAAAATAATAAGAAATAAAAGTTTTTACCATTCAATTATAAATGAAGAAATAAAAAACGAAGAAAAAAGAACGGAAGAAGCACATAAAGAAAGATACAGGATATTATTTAGTGAAAACAGAGAACAATATCTCCAAGAAATCCATAATCTTATTATAAAAAAAGAATATGATCAATTATATTATCTTTTAGATACGTATACAATAAAGAGATTCATAGAAATACAATGGTTAGATATATTTTATTTATTATATGAAAATTTAGTAGAAGACGGATATTGCATATTAGGAGTTAAAATAGCAATGATAATGAATGAAATAATAAAAGAAGAAGAAATAATAGATTTTTATTATATTCAATTATATTTTTCTAACAAAGAATATAATAAATTGTATACAGTACTGGAAGGAAAAAAACATCAAAGAGTAAATGCACCATTGCATTATGAAGAAGAAAGCGATTATTGTGTATGTAATAAACAAAAGATTAAAATTATGGATTTATTTAATATGTTACAATAAAATAATAAATGTTAGATTCAAAGTAAAAATATTTATTTATCTGATTGTTTGATTTCCAGCTTTTCGTTGAAATAATAGTTTAAAATAAAAATTCAATAAAAAATATTTAATGATTACCATATATCAATAAGAATAATTATGTAAATGAATATAAAATATAATAAAACTTTTATTTCTTTTGTTCGGAATATGATGAAAAGAAATCCTTTTCATCTACATGCTATTAAATTATTATAACCATTAAATATATTCCAAGATTTTTATAAACAAATATAATTATATAAATAATAATAGATACTGATCATAAATTTATTTGCATTATTTTATATTACTCATTATTTTAAATTCTTCTTCGTTTACCTTTTTATATTTAGATATTTGTACTACAGTCTTACCTATTAGAACAACATTCTCCCCTCTTATTATATACATTCCTAAATGTTTTTCATAGTAGATATTATTTATAAAGCCTCTTTCTACAGTCTGTTCTAAAGAAAGATTGTAGAATTGATCAAACGATCTTAGAATACCAAATATATATCTACCATCGTATAATAATATGGTAACATTACAATCTAAATATTCTTCGTAATCATTACAACCTATAATTTCTTTTTTCATAAGGGTAAACAGTAGAAATAAAAATAAATTTCTATTCTATAAAAATTATTATAGAAATTTCATGGATGTGTATAACTTTTGGTTTCTAAAATACATTTAAATTTGTACTAACTAGTTTCGCTACAGATATGCATTAATCTCATCTTATCTTATATTTCAGAATGTTAGCCCTTCATTTTTTGTATATTTTTTTATAAATTAATAATTCCTTATATTACAACATTTATTTTATTATAAAAAATTTATATTTGAGTTAAATGACATTCATGAAAAAGATAAAAAAATAATTATTACATTTCAATATTGTATTTCTATCTTATTTTTATTTTTTTATCGTAAATTAATTATTTTTATATTTTGTATCTGACAGATATTGTGTTATTGCTTTAAAAAATCATAAGAAGAAGGGGTAATGGTTTCAAAGATAAAAAGAAGAGAAAATACTGATAAAACCACAATATCCACAACAAATAACCATTTACTCTCAAACATTACAAACAACAAAATATTTAATTATTTAATGAGAGATAATATTATGAACAGTAATTTCTTTAAGAGAGTTATTCTTGCTATAATCATGTTAACTTTATTTTCTTTTATTTCAAAATATAAGGTTGCTATTTCCATTTTAATTTATTTCATAAAAATATTTACGTATAAAGAAATAATAGATATTCATCAGAAACACAGAAGAAAAGGGTCATTTTATTTTTTATTATGGTATTTTTTATTTCTATCAGATATATTTCTATTTAAATATAGTTTTAAATATTTAAATGTATTTGGTATGGAATATATTTTTCGTCATTTTAATTTTTTCTGCTTTTCTTGTTATATTGGCGGATTAATATTTTTTATAATCCATTTGAAAAAAGGGAATCTTAAAATACAATTCATACAGTTCGCAATATCACATTTGTCAATTATTTTAATAAATTTACCATCACATTTAGCTATTCATAATACAATGAAATCTAGATATTGGTTCTGCTATCCAACCCTTTTGGTTATTGCCAATGATATTTTTGCATATATGGTGGGTAAAACCCTCGGTAGAACACCTCTAATAAAATTAAGTCCGAAAAAAACATTAGAAGGTTATATAGGAGGAATTATACTTACTGCGATATTTGGTATTCTTATAAATTATTTAACTATAACACAAAATATCTTTATTTCAAACAACGATCTTCTAAAAATAGATGGATATAGATATATATTAGGAATAAAAATACATAGATTATGGATACACTCATTACCATTTATATTTTTTGCATCGATCATAGCACCGTTCGGAGGATTCTTTGCTAGTGGTTTTAAAAGACTTACTAGAATTAAAGATTTCGCAAATTATATTCCAGGTCATGGTGGAATAGCAGATAGAATGGATTGTCAATATGTTATGGCGATATTTACATATGTATATATTAATACATTTATAAAAGAAAAGAAAACAGTAGAACAAATAGCATTAGAATTATTAAGAAAATATGATACAACAGAAATTAAACAATTGTTAGATATTCTTAAGAATAGTATTTGATAAGTAATTATTTTGATTAAAAGTTAATAAAAGTCAAAGGGTTATGGAAGGTCAACAAGTAAAACGTAATAATAATGTTTAATTACTTTATAATTATTTTTAATATTAAAAGAGAAGAATGATTATACCTTAATATAAGAAATATAAATCGAAATATTTTTCAACAATAATGAAATATTGAAGTAAATAAAAAATAATCAATTATTTTATTTCTTCGATAAAAGCATATTCTATCAATTTTTATTTCTATCACAGAATTACAATTATTTCTGTTGTACATAAACCTTCTCTTCTCCACATTTACATTGTATTTTAAATTTATATATTTCCTCTTTTACGATTTCTCCTGTAGTTATTATTTTATAACATTTCTTACATATAGTTCTCTTTACCTCCTTTGGTATTTTTATCTGATATTTATTGCTCAGCTTATAAAAATATTTAAGATCTATATTTCTATTTAAGAAAGATAATTTGTAGAGATAATCTAAATGTAAGAGAATATTTTTAAAAGATTTATTTTTTTTGGATTTTTTTGCCATTGAGGGTAAATTATATGTTTAACATATTTTCATATGATATTGCTTATAGAATGTAATAACTATAAAATCCTGGTAATAGGTGTGTAAAAGATATTATTCTCTTCTCGTATAAAATAAAAAATAATATATTTACTTATAAAAGTTTTTAAAATAATTATATAAATATCTTTTATATTTATATATTTAACATAAGAATACTTTTAAAAAGTTTTATAAATAAATATATGTAAAGTTATACTTTTTTAAAAATATGTATTGTTGTTGATTTAATAAAATATCCTATGTGTAATAACACCTACATAAAATTTAGAATAAATGAATTATTTAATTTTAATTAATAAGATTTCTTTTTACTTCTTCAGCCCCCAATGACAGACTGGTCCACAAGAGTTATACGATTAATATAGAATCTAATGACGATTTTTGAATGAAATTCTTATTCATAGAAGTTTCACGTCCAGATGCAGCCTACCGTGATTTATGACCTTTGGTTTCTAAAACATATTTAAATTTGTATTAACTGCTTTCGCTACATATATAAATTAATCTTATTACATGTTAATCACTATTTTAATATATTAATTGAGATGTTGTATAGAGTATAATCAAATTATGCTATATGATTTTTACCCATTCAAAATGCTATCTTCTCTTCTTTTATTTTTTATGTTGAAAATATTTTTCTTAGAGAGAGATTCAAATACATTAAACCTGGTATTAGTTATCATTCCACAATCATTGAGTTAAAAAACTATATTTTTCAGATACAGTTTATTTTTATTTTATTAAACCCATGTCTATGTCTGCAGATGAAAAATTTGAACTTATATCACAAAATTTACAAGAAGTATTGGGAAAAGATAAATTAATGAATATCTTAAAGGAAAGAGATCCAAAACTTTACTGGGGAACAGCAACAACAGGGAAACCTCATATAGCATATTTTCTCCCTCTTCTAAAATTAAGAGATTTTTTAGCAGCAGGTTGCAAAGTAAAAATATTATTAGCCGATCTTCATGCATTATTAGATAATCAGAAATCAACATGGGAGCAAGTAGATTTTAGGGCCGAATATTATAAAAAGGCTATAATAGAAATGCTCACTTTCCTAGAAGCAGATATTAGTAGGATAGAGTTTGTGAAAGGTACTGAATTCCAATTATCACCCAAATACACTATGGATGTGTACAAGCTTCTTACCATTACCAAAGCACATGATGCACAAAGAGCAGGATCAGCCGTAGTAAAACAAACAGAATCACCATTATTAAGTAGTATTGTATACCCACTCTTGCAAGCTTTAGATGAAGAATATTTAGATGTTGATGTTCAATTTGGAGGTGTGGATCAAAGAAAGATATTTATATACGCAGAGAAGTTTTTGCCAAAGATAGGATATGGAAAAAGAATACATTTAATGAATCCAATGATACCAGGTCTTAATTCAGATAAAATGAGTGCATCTGATGAATACAGTAAAATAGATCTATTAGATTCAGATAAACATATTGCTAAGAAGATGCAAAAACCTTTCTGTGAAGAAGGTGTAATCAATGAAGGATTATTTATGTTATTAAAACATATTTTATTGCCCATTGTTGATATTAAAGGATGGGAAATAGATATCATTACTAATTTAGGTTCTCCTGTAAAGGTTACTGGAAAAAGTTCCTATGATGAAATCGAGGAAAAATACAAAAATAAAAATATTCATCCAGGAGATTTTAAAACGGCGTTAGCTGAAATTATTAAAAAGGTAATAACACCAATAAGAGAAGAAATGCTTAAAAGCCAAGATCTAATAGATAATGCGTATAAAGAGGTGAAGAAGGGAAAAGTTATTAAGAAAAAATAAAATCTTGAGTATTTTTTTATTTTACTTTAAATTGATATTCTTTTCTTCAATTAACACTCAAAATACAATATTTTTTCTTTCCTGTTCTTGTAATGCATTATACGCTTCAGGAAACTTTTCTTTGATTGCTTCAGGACTTCTGTTATAACATAATAAAAATGCTTTAGTAGCAGAATCAAACACCATACCAATATTATCTAAAAACATAAACAATGTCAATATTATCATAATAAACATCATTATTTCTTTTATATCGTTTACAACTTTTGTAAGATCTATAGTCAAATAGAGAATTCCCAGATAAAGCAATCCACACGTGAAACTCAGTAAATTTATCGCACTCATTATACATAATGAATTTATTAATATATTACAATTTCCAGACATTAATTCTTGGAATGACGTTTTGAGTGTTTTTATATATGATTTACCATACAATGCAATATGGACAAATACCCATTCATTAATAAATTTTATTATATCCTCTAATAGACCCAATAAAAAAAATAATAGATTATTCATTAAATTGATGCGACCATTTTCATCTCTGCTAATAAGCATCCGTAATGTTTGTACTATTGCTATTAACATTGCACCAAACATTATAGATCCCAAAGCATAGAATGTATTAGATAGAGCTTCCATCAATATCGAAGAAACATGCGAATATGTTAATATCTCTAAACATACAAAAGATGAAATAAACACTCTCATAAAATATAATAAAGCAAACATAGTCCAAAATAATGAAAAAAATAATGCAATGCCTAGAATAACATTTCCCGCTGCAAATTCCTTTGAGTTTTTTGTAGCAACCAGATAACAATATTCAAGTATTATAGCAATACTTACTAATACCGTTATCATTAATATAACCACTCCCATATATTTTAAAATTATCCGTGTTGAGGCTTGTGCTACTTTAGCCGAAAATTTTATATTCCTCCACGCGAAAATAAAATAAAACAATAATCCTATGACTGCTCCAATAATACTTACTATAACAACAGAAACATGTACATTCAAAAATATCGGAATGGCAATACCTGCTATAGGCATTATTAAGAAAGAAGCATGCATAAGAAAGACGGGAATATATAAAAATCCAAGCACTATTATTACCACTGTCGAAAAAGCTAAAGCTAACACGGTTAATATCTGTATTCCAGAAGGCATTTTAAATAATGATATATCTTCCATGCCTGTTTCTGTCTTACTTCTGATTAAACATCCAATTATCGTTCCCGATACAACTATTACATAGAGTATTAATGCCCATAAATCATTGAATTTTCTTCCACCACTTTTATATAAATTAGAATTTTGTCATCTTATGGACCCGTATAAGAAAATGATTTTTAATAAAAATTTTGTTGATTATCAAAAAATAAAATCTGCTTAAGAGTGGTCGTGATGATAATTAATAATCAAATTCCCGACTTACTAAAATCATAATTATTATTTTATTTATTTATTAAAAGAGATCAATTTTTCAAAATTAAAATGAATTGAGATTAACTTTGCCTATTAAATTTTTGTAATATTTTTTTTCCGTTTTCTTAGAAAAATCTTCATATATCATCAATTTAATCATTTTTTTTCTAAATGGGCCCATTTTTTTCAAATTTTCGGCTCCTTAATCATGACAATTTTTATGTTTAAAAATAGCTTTATCAGAATTTTTTTGCGTCGACCCGGAACTTTTAATTTATCTGTATAGCAATTTCATTCATTTTTTTAAAATTTTGTTTTAAGAAATTCTTAAGATATTTATAATGTATTTAAACCAGTTCTTGGATAAAAAAACATTCTATTTTATATTCTCAACTTAATATAAAGTATTTTAATAAAATTTAAACAATAATCAAATATATTAATTTTTTTTCATTTTCCATTATTTGACCATAGCCCAATTTTTCTCAATATATATCCGCCCTTATTATTTACCCTTCATATGTTAAAAAAATATATAACTACAATTTTACCTATAATTATTAAATATAAAATACAATTACGTATTTTAATTTTAATTGTTACCAGCATTCTCCTCTTTACAACCAAAATATCCAATTTTGAAATATTTAATGACAATTACGTTCTTCTCAGAAAAGATGATAATGAAGTATATGTACCAGAAGGTGATATATTTACAAAAGTAGGTAATAATTATATTTACAATTTAGATAATGATGCATCTTCTAATACCATATTAATCAAAGGATATCCTAAAGATAAAGAACATTTTGAAAAATTAATATATTCAATAGAAGAGAATAGAAGAAAAAGAAATTTTAGAAAATTTGGTAATAATGATATAAAAAATGATATGCCGTCAAAAAATATTTTATTCGTATTATCAGAATATCCTAAATTAAATTACAATACATTCTTTGCTGTCATAGAAATAAATTTTGGAGAAAAAATTTCTCATGTGGAATACCGTCCCTTCTCAAATCCATCGTGCAATTTAGATTTATTTAATGCTACCATCGATAACTTTCCCCCACAAAGATATTTTTCTTTAGATTTCCTTATAACAAATTACAGCAACAATCCCAATACAATACATTTAAACCTAGATTACACCAGACCCACCTTAAAAACTCTAATATTTTATCTAAACACCATAAGATATGTAGATTCACATGAATTAAACACTTATTATTATATATTATGTAATAATATGTTAAAACACATACGCTTAGAACACCTTCTCCCATTTATAATATCAACAGCAATTTATGAAATATTTGATATAAAAGAAACACAAGAAACTTTCTATTTTTTACTTTATCTCATTTTCCCACTAACATTCATATTTTCTTTAAAAGAAAAAGGAAGCAAAGCAATCTACAGAATATTATTTTTTAATATAGTAAATTTTAAGATGGGAATAATATATACATTTATTATTTTTATAAGAAATTGTATACGCAGTATAATAGATTGTTATAATATTTATAAGAATTATAATATTTATAATGGTAAAGAAGAAATAATAATAGTAAGCGATGAAGATAACGATGATGATAACAATAAGTAAGATGGTAAAGATGATATGGTAAAGATGAAAATAAGAATAAGAATTTGACAGAAGAATAATAAAAATAAATATTATTTCTATTACAATTATTTTATTTTTATATCACATCTACCATCTATATCATCACATAACACTATCACCATCATCATACATCATATATCACATATATTAATTATTTATTCTTTTCATTCTTATATATTTTTAACATAGAATAAATCATAATTAAAAATATTATAGCACTCATTCCATAGATAATTCTATTTTTGATAATTTTATGTTGCTTTGGTATATTTTCAAATTCTGTATTTGTTCCTCTTATTCTTCTATTTATCTGATCTATGTGATAATCTATTCTATCTATTTGTTTAGATTGATTATTTATGAGTGTTTTCATTTCCAACAATAATTCTGTTATAAAAAATATAGATTTATGAATATCTTTGATATTTTTTATTTCATATTCTAAATATTGTTCTTCTGGATATTCCATCATTTCTAATTTTTTTAAATATGATTGTTGTTTTGTTTTGTATTTTAATAATGTTGATTGTATTATATTTAAAAAATATTCTTTCATATTTTTTTTTAATGTAATATTATATATTGGTAATCTATCAATATTTCTTATTTTATTTTCTATTTGTGGTATTTGGGTGTTTATGGTTGTTTTTAAAATATTAATATCTTCTAATGCTATCTTTTGATGTGTAAATGCAGGTAAGCATTGTTTTTCTTGAAGAAATTGAAGATGGTTAATATTTTTGGATGTAATCGAAATTAATGATTTTATTTCTTCATTGTAAATTATATTAGAAAATGGTTGTGGAGAAGGAGGTCTTAGTTTTAAAAATATATCTGTTCTGTTTGTTATCATTGATAGAAAAAATATATTTTTATTAAAAAATAAATATGAAACATTTTTGTAAGAGAATAATTATGATAGCGATGATAATAAAATAATGGTGATAGGTTAGGTTAGGTTGGTGATATTATGTTAATAGTGATAGGTTGGTAGAATGGTAATGATAGGATGATAAAATAATAATGCTAATATTATTACCTTATCATCACTACCATTACTTTATCATCTTACTATTCTATCACTATTATTACCCTATCACCATCACCAGCATTATAAAATATTTATTTTTTATTTTAAAACAAACGTTTATTTCTTACTAAAAATATTCAATCTCTTTATCATGCTCATCAAGTCTTTCTTCTGTTCTGGATAATTGATATAATCATATGCTAGATCATATGTTATTGGCTCCAATGGTATATTTATTCTTTCTTTTGGTTTCATTTCTTTTTCTATGTATTCCAATATTATTTTCTTAGCTATATTTTCATTTATTTTTTTATTCTCTCCTAATACTCTAATATTTTTATATCTTTCTTCTATTTTATTGTTTTTTTCTGCATTCTTTATTTCTTCTTCTAATTCTATATTTCCATTTTCATATTCTATTATATTTTTTAAATAATTTTTTATAAATGATATTTGTATTCTAAGTTTATCTATTTCTTTGTGAGGTAGATAGTTTTCTTTTAAAAAAATAATAAAATTTGTAAGGGTTTGTTCCAATTTCTTACTTTTTTCAAACGAGGATTTTAAATGCTGTTTTTCTATTTGGATTTGTAATTTATTTTCTTGTTTTTTTATTTCTTCTATCTGATTTATCACCTTGGAGTTGAAATTTTTTAAATGTTGTATATTTTGTATTTGATAAAATTTAAGTTCTAATTTTATTCCTTTCCATTCATAAGTGGTAGTTGGTATTTCTTTGTTTATTTTTTCATATTTACTTGTTAATATATCTTCTACTTCTTCATAAAATGATGGATATTCTATTAACTTCTCTAATAGTATTGTACCATTGTTTAAAATATATTCGTCATCTTTCTTATAATATTTTATAATAAATTGTCTATATTCTTCATATAATCCTTCTGCTTTTACCTTTTCTATTTTTCTTATTTTCGTTTTGTTTGTTCTTAGTAGATATAATAGGTATTCTAGGCTGTATATTCCTTTTCTATTACTTTTACATATGTTTTTGTAGTTATTATCATTTATATTATATTTTCTTCTCACTTTGTCAATTCTTGTTAATGCATTCATTGCCCTTAAAATAAAAATTAATTTTAAAGTAAATAAATTTATTAAAAAATATTTAAAAATAAATAAACGTATTTTTAGATTAAATTGTAGAAGGATAAACAATTTATATTTTTTTATCTTTTAAATATTAATTCTTTTTTCTTATTTTTATCTTTCTAAAATAAATTTTTAAAATTTTACCCTTAATGAATTCTTTTTCTTATTTAGATTTCGGTGCATCTGAAGAACGTGGAGAAGATGCTAAACGTGAATTTATTAGTGGTACCACTTTAGTAGGTGATATACTTAAATCAACACTTGGTCCTAAAGGAATGGTTAAATTATTAACAACAGGTAAAGAAATCACAGTTACAAATGATGGTGCTACTATTCTTAAAAATCTAATTATAAACTCTGCAAGTGCTAAATTAATTATAAATAGTTCTGTATCTCAGGATTGGGAGGAAGGAGATGGTACTACTACAATAGCAGTTTTAACATCATTGATATTAGAAGAATGTAGAAAATTGAAAATAGCACCAATAAATATTATCAAAGGATTGGAATTAGGATTAGATAAATGTATAGAAACATTGGATAAAATATCAGAGACTTGTAAAGAAGAAGATCTTTTAAGCTTAGCAAAAACTACTCTTTGTTCGAAGGTTGTTAGGTGTGATTTAGATAAATTTGGAAAGCTTTGTGTAGATGCTGTTCAAAGAATAAAAGGTTATTCCCTTGATAGAATAAACTTTGTCAAAGTAGCTGGAAGATTAGAAGATAGTTATTTAGAGGAAGGTTTTATTTTGGATAGAGATCAAGATATAAATCTTCAAAATCCAAAAATAATGATAGCCAACTGCACTTTGGATGCTGATAAAGTAAAAATATTCTCTGCAAAAATTAAAGTAAATTCTATAAAAGATCTTAGTGATTTAGAAAAAGCTGAGAAGGATAGAATGAAAGCTAAGATAGAAAAAATGTGTTCATACAACATAGATTGTTTCATAAATAGACAATTAATATACGATTATCCATCTCAGTTATTTAATGAAAATGGTGTTGTTCCACTAGAACATGCAGATTTCGATGGTGTTGAAAGATTAGCTAGTGTCTTAGGTGGAAAGATAGTCAGTACATTTGATGGATTAGATGACAATTCTTTTGGTACCTGCAAAGAAGTTAAGAATATCACTATTGGAAATAAAAAAATGGTTCAATTTAGTGGTTTGAAATCAGGTGCATGTACTATTGTCCTTAAAGGTTCATCGAAGGAAGTATTAGATGAAGCTGAACGTAGTATTCATGATGCATTATGTGTTCTGAAAAGAATATCAACAACTAACAAGATTATCTATGGAGGTGGAGCACCCGAAATGAATATGGCAAATAATTTGAATCAATATGCATTAAAGATTGAAGATAAGGAGAGTTCTGCTGTGTTTGCTCTTTCTAATGCTTTAGAAAGAATACCTCAAATTTTAGCTGAAAATGGTGGTTTGGATGGAGAAGCAATCAAGAGTAAATTGAGATCATTACATACTAAAGGAAAAATTACTTTTGGTGTAGATTTTGATGCTAAGGATCTTACATGTATGAAGACCAAAGGTGTTGTTGAGAGTCTAAGGATTAAGAAACGTATTATGAGAGCTGCAGTAGAAACAGCACAGATGTTAATCAAGTGTGATGCAATAATTAAATGTAAACCAAGAGAGAGAACAAGACATTAAAATAAAATAACAAAGTTTTATTTATATTATTTTGCATTGTTTTAAATTCTTGATAAAGAAATGTTTGTTTGTTTTTTATATTATGCTATTTATATTTTATATTTATTAAAAAAATGGTTGAAAAGTAGAATAAACTTCTTGTTCTTTTCTATAAAATTTTATATTTTTCAAAACATTAAAAATTTTAAATAGAGTTAAATTTAAAAAAGAATTTCAATATTTTATGCATATATGTATTTATTGGTCTATTTTTAAAAAAGATAAATTCTTATTAGTTTGATCTAAAACACACAAACTTATCTATTAAACATAAAAAAAGTATATGTTTTTATTTATACTTTTGAGTTATCAATTTAGTAATAACGCACAATATAATATTACATTTGATGGTAATCTCATCTGTGTAAATCTTCTAAAAAATGAGCTTGCAATGTGCCAAAAAAAGAATGAAAACTTTGATAATTTTTTTAGAATCATAAATGATTATCTCCACTATGACAATAAACCATTCTGTGATACGGGAAAAGCAACATTATGCAATACAAGAGTAGCAAAAATTCACAAAATAAACAAAACGTGTATTAATATTCGTTTTGCAAAAAACTGCCTTACTTTTGAAGATAACAAATTAATAACAAAATCATGTAACTTTACAAATGATCAATGCTTCACAATAAAAGATAATGAATCTGAACAACCAGAAACAAAATTCAAACCAATCGCAGAAGACCCATCAAAATATCATTTTCAAGAATATTATGAATCTGTAGATGATGGAATGCATTTTGTAGCAAAAAACCTCGATAAAGTAAGATTAAATATTAAAAGATTTGTACCTCTTTGTTTTAATGGATATCGTTCTATTACAGAATTAGTCAATGATCCATACCCTAATCTAAGAAAGATGTCTAAAAAATATTGTATAGCGAGAATAGGAGAAGATAGAAAAGAATATTCTTACGTCTAAAAATATATTTTAAACCAAATGATTTAATAGGATAATTAACATAAAAACCATTTTAATTAAATTTATACGTATAATAAAGATATAAATAAGATAATAATAATTTTTAATATTTTTATTATACATTCTAATATCACTCTTATAAATAAATTATTATAAATAAATTATTATAAATAAATTATTATTCTTATTTATATTTTTATTTCTTATAATGCATTTATATTTTTTTAATATTTTATTTTCAATGAAGAATTTTCTACCCATGAACAATGAAGTAGATTTTTCTCACAGTAATCTTAAAACCATACCACATATAGAAAAAAATATTACTACTGTATTATTATATCGTAATCGTATTTCTAAAATAGAATTGCCTTTTAATGCTGATATAGAATATTTAGATCTAGGTGATAATAGTATAAGAGAGATTGAATGTTTAGAGAATGTTCCAAATTTAAAAACTTTAGATCTTACGTATAATTGTATAACAGAAATAAAAAATTTAAATCTTAAATATTTAGAAGAATTATATTTGATAGCTAACGACATAGAAAAAATGAGTGGTTTGGAAAATTTGAAAAATTTAAAGAAATTAGATCTTGGGTGTAATGAAATAGAGGAAATTGAAGGTTTAGATAATTTATATTTATTAGAAGAATTATATTTAGGTTCTAATTCTATTGAAAAAATAGAAAATGTAAAACATATGAAATTAAAAATATTTGCAGCACAGGATAATTTATTGGAAGAGGTGGATTGTAGGGAATTGCCTAAAACGTTGAAAGAATTATATTTATCGGAAAATGAAAATTTGAAGGAAATAAAAAATTTGGAACTTTTGAAGGATTTGGAGTATTTGGAAATCGTTAAATGTAAAATAACAGAAAAAGATATAAATCTTGAAATATTAAATAAACAATTAGAAATCGTCGATAAAAATAATTAAATATTTATATGAATTAAAAGAATAAAATTTTATGAATGTTTTATGTAAATGCAATACCATATGAATTAAATTTATTTTAAAAAATTTTGAAATAGAAAAAGGAGTTAAATACACTGGATCTATAATATGGTTTGATTATACCTGTTACGACGATGTCATTATTCGATTTAAATTAAAACTTAGTTGATGTAGTTATAATCCCTTTATTGATGAGTGTCTCTATCAATATCATGTTAAAAGATTTTATTTAAATTTCATTAAAACTGAAAGAATGGTGATTACACCGTATTCAAAGGTTTAATGCTTTGGAATATAAAATAAAATGTGATTAATATATATATATAATTAACTTAGTTAATACAAATTTAAATATGCTTTAGGAATCAAAAGTCATAAACGACAATTAACAAGAAAACTTCTATAAATAAAGGTTTTATTAAAAAAAGAAAGATTATAATTACTATTAATGCTAAGATAATTATATTTAATACTCTGCTATAAATTACCTCGTGTATTTATTGAACCAATGATTTATTATATATTATTCTTATTTGTACCATGTTTTACAATAACAAAACTTTTAATAATTCTTCTAATTAAATTAGATATCCAATATTAAACTTAAAATCATTAGAAAAAAAATACCTCCCAACCTTCTAAAGAACTTACCTGGTAATACAATTAATTCCAAACAAAAATAAATACATAAAATAATTATAACAAACATTATGCATATTTAATGCATATTTAATTTATTTTTGTTTAACCCATGACACTCATAGATTTCGGCCCTTACTATTCATCCACTGGAAATATCATGCAACTTGACTATGCCCAAAAAGCAGCAGACACTGGAATGAATGCACTTGGAATGTGCAACACGAACGGTATAGTTATTGCAGTACAAAAAAAAGTAGACCCATTAGAAATAATGTCTAGCAACCACCACATAAAAAACATAGGAGATAAAATATTCCTAACATACTCAGGTGAAGATTCAGATTTTATCCTTTTTCACAATTTAATGAAAAATGAAATTATGAATGACCTAGATTATAGAAATTCCACTACCGTAGGAAAATACAAAGAACTTACAAAATATTTTTTTAGTACATTTTTATCCCATAACGCCTGCAGACCATTAGGTTGCAATATACTAGCAGGTATAAAACAAAATGACACATACCATCTAATATCTACAAATCCATCATCACTTACATTACATTACAAATCACACGTAATAGGAAAAAGCTCCAGTACAGCAAAAACAGAATTAGAAAAAATAAATATAGAAGCATTGTCCATTGATCAAATGGTAGAAAATATCATTCGAGTGATATATAAATCACATGACCCTCTAGTAGATACAGATGAATTTACCATTGAAGTAGCCATACTCTCTAAAGAAACAGATAATAAATTTAAAAGATTGGAATATGAAGAAATAGAAGGATACATAGAAATGTACAAGGATATGATCTATGAAGAAACCAGTTAAAATATAAATAAAATATTTTCTCTGTTATGTGTTATATTTGTTATACGTGTTATAGTTGTTATAAGAGTATTACGTCTATTATATAAGGTATAACAGAATATATTTTATTATACTCTTATAAAACATTATTATTTTATAACACGTATGATAACCGTATAATAAAATATTTTACTAAGAAATGAATATTTATTATTTATTTATTCTCTTCTATAAGATAACATTTTTATACCCTTATTATCTTATCTTCATATTCTTATTATATTTTATAAGTAAATAAACATATTTCTTTCTTCTTCTTCATTCTCTTTTATTTCATATCTTCTTTTATTTTTAAAAAGATTATTATCTTTTCTAAATTTATCTGTATGGTTTATAAATTCTAAGGTATTATTATTTTTTATTGTTGGTATATTATTTTCTTCTTTTATTTTATATTCTTTTTCTAATTCTAAAATATGTTTAGATATCATTAAGGGTTAAATTATTTATTTATTTATTTTTATATTAAATAATTTGTTATTATGTTTATTTGTTGTGTTATAAGATATGTTATAAAGTTTATAAGATTTATTATTTATATTACATCTATTACATTCTATTTCTTTATTATTTATATTACGCTTATTACACTCTCATCCTTTTATACATCACACTCTCATACACCTCCCTACTTTCATCTTTCTATCACATTCTCATCTCTTATACATCACATACATCATTTTTATTATTTGTTTTATTTAATTTGTTATTACCCCTATGTCTTCTATTATCAGCTATCGTTTCTATTCTGCTAAAAATTATTCTAAAATAAATTTTGAAGGCAATGGTATTCCTTTATGGGAATTACGTTCTGAAATAATATCACAAAAAAAATTAATAGCTAAGGATTTTGATTTATTATTTTATGATAGTCAGACAAATGAACAATTATTGGATGATTATCAGTTAGTATATAGAAATAGTGAGATTGTTGTAAAAAGGGTACCATTGTGGATGTCTAAGAATAATCATATTAAATATGATGTAGAAAATCAAAAGAAGAATGATAAAAATATTCAGAGAAATCAATTTTTAGGTTCTATTTACAAACAACCTCCACTTAATTATATTTGTTTTAGATGTGGTCAGAAAGGTCATTTTATCCAACACTGTCCTACTAATGAAGATAAAACATTTGATATTCTTAGACTTAGAAAACCTACTGGGATACCTAAGGCATTTCTTAAGCCAGTTAAAAAAGATGAGATAAAATCTGAAAATGCTATGTTAGTAACAGAAGAAGGGTCGTGTGTACGTGCTGAGCCGCAGATACAAGAATGGCAGAAAAAGAAAAATAGAGATGATAAGCATATTGATGGGAAGAAAAGAAAAAAATATAATTATCCTAGTGCATTGTGTTGTAGTGAGTGTGAGTCGTTGGTAGTAAATCCTGTAATTACCAATTGTAATCATATATTTTGTATGAGCTGTGTAAATACAGAGAGCTATTGTGTTATATGTAAAAAATTAATAACCACAGTAACTATTGATGAAAGTGTAAAAGATAAAGTAAATGAATATTCAAAGACAGAATAAAATTAAATTATAAAATATAAAATATTTTTTATTTATGTTTGTAATTTAATTGTTATTGTTATCATTTATTTTCTATTCGTGTTTGTAAGTATCATTTCTCATTCATTTCGTTTTCTTGTCTCTCTCCGTCATCATCTCACTCATTTATCTCACTCACTATCATTTATTTATCTCACTCGTTCTTATTTCTTTTTTTCTTCTCTTTTACTATTTCTTCTGCTGCTTTATTATTTTTATACAATGAATGACTTTTATCTATCAGATAATCTTTGGATGTAAATAATTTATTAAATCTATTATCATTTAAATTTAATTTAAAACCATCATCATTTTCTTCATTCTTTTTATTATGAACTTTTTTTTTAGCATTTATTTCTATTTTCTTATTCTTTTTTGTTATTGCATTTTTTTCTAATTCTTTTAAAAAATCACTACTACTTTCTTCTTCGGGAATATTATGTTTTTTCTTTTTCAAATTATTATTTTCTGTTTTATCTTTTTTATCACTGTTTTTTATTTTTCTCTTTTCAGAAATATTATATTCTGTTATATCTTTTTTATCATTACTATTTATTTTTCTTGTTTCCATATCATCATCCTCTGTTATATCTTCTTCTTCACTACTTTTTGATTCATTATATTGTAATAATTCTTTATATTTGTTGTTATCTATTTCATCATCTGACATACATATTAAATCATTTGCAAATTCTACTGTATATTCTTCTTTATGTTTTACCATTTCCATAAAATTCTCTCTTTTTTGATCAATATCTATAATAATCTCTCTTGGTTTATATATCTGTGATTCTGGAATATTCAGATGTTCATAACCTTCTAAATTTGATGCACTATCTACTGGAATATTATCTGATGGAATATTTCCATTGAAAAAACTGATATTTAAAAAATTTAATGTATCTTCTATTTCTAAATTATCTGCTAAATTATATGTTTTTAATGCATCATCTGATGTTTTAAATGTTGCTATTGCTTTATAACATTTATTTTTTTGTTTGTAATATTCTACAATAGTTTTCTTATCATAAACATTTTCTACGGTATTATTTTCTATTTCTTTACCATATTTTGTTTTATAAATAGCTACAGTAAGAAGATTGGAATTAAGTGAATATAAAATATTAAAAATATCTATAGCTCTGAAATTATCCCAATCTAGATCTGAAATTGCTAGCATAGGCGTATCTATTCTATTTTCTGAAGAATCATTCATGGGCTGATATTCTTTTATGCAAAAAATAAATAAAATAATATTTTTTTAAAAACATAAAATATTTATTTATAATTCATTATTATTCCATTAGAATTATATTTTTATAATAAAATAATATTTTAATCCATGGAGAATGAAAATAATAAGAAGGAAGAAAATAATAATGATTTAAATAAAATAAAAGGAAATAATACTGATTTAAATAAAATAAAAGAAAACAATAACGATTTAAATAAAACAAATGAAGAGTGTGATAGAAAAGAAGACGGTATGGAAAGAATAAATATTATACAACAAACAGAGAAGAATACAACTGAGAATATTGAATTATTAAATAACAAGGAAAATATTTCACCAGATAAAATATCAGAAAGCATAAATAATCATAAAATATTAGAAGAATCGAAAAATAATGAATATTCTCTTTCTGATACAATAGTTGATAATAAAAAAAATAATGAATATTATATACCGGATAAACTTATACATAAAATACTTAATAATGATATTGATTTTAAAGATATTACAGAAGAGCATATAAATTATTTTAAAAAAAATATTGAAGATTTTATAGTAAAATTAATTCTGAAAAGTGATGAACAAAGTAAAAAAAGTAAAAAGAGGATTATTAGAAGTAAAGATATAAGGAAGGTAATAGAAAATAATAATCTTTTCTTTTTAAATGATTTATTTTAAAGAGTTGATAATGAATTATGGATTTTTGAAAATTATTTTATTAATGTATCTTCAATGAAATTCTCTTGAGCTGAAAATGAAAAAATATTATGCTCTTTTATAATTAAATGTTTATTAATGCATTCTCTATAAATAAATAAATTTTAAAAAATATTTATTCTATTATTAATGCATTTTCTATAAATAAAGGTTTTTATAACTAAAAAATATTAATTATAATTATATTATTTATAATATTAATAAATATTTTAAAATATAATTTGTTTGTTTGTTTTTTATGTATAAATATTAAACATATAGTTTATGCTATGAAATATGAAGCATTATGTTCTTTATCTATCAGTAGAGGGATTAGACCATTGATAGGTGCATCATTTTATATAAAAGATAAAAATATTATAGAAAGTTATTTATTTACAGATTCTTGGTCTTTGAATCTTTTAAAGAATGTATTAGATGTATATGAAATAATAAAGATTATTATACCTGAAGATATGAGTATGTTAGAGAAAAGATTAGATACTATTATTGAATGTGATTTAGAAGGAATTGAAAGGGTGTTTTTTAGTCCACAAATTGATTTTATACCAGATTTTCAACCTGATAATTTTTTTATAAAATCATCTATATTCTCATTGATAATGGTTTATAATATTTCTAATCATTCAATAAAATTAAAAATACATCCAAGAAGAATGTTTATATCACAAGAATCCATAACTGACTTAGATCTGGTCGATAAAAAAATTAGTTTGTATAAAATTATAAAAAATACGAATACAAAAATGGGAGAAAGACTACTTAAAGATAATATTATGCAGCCATTGATTAATCTAGAAGAAATAGAAGAAAGACATCAATTATTATTATTTTTACAGGAAAATAAAATTGTTAAGAACAATATAAACACAGTATTAAATACATTTATAGATATAGATCAATTTCTACAGGATATAGAAAATACGTATAATGATTGTAATAACAAGATAAAATATTTAACATCTATTTTAAAACATAAAGCATTGTTATCTGATATAGATGAAATATTTAATATTTTAAAAGATATAAAAAATATAAAAATAATAAATGAGGTAAAAGAAGCAATAATTAATGTAAAAGCAATATATGAAAATATATCTTCTAGTTCAGAAGAAACCAATATTACCATTATTAATAATGATACAACGGATATATTCAATCTTATACCTACGGGAATTAATGAACATTTAGATTTATTATTAAATATAAGAGAAGAAAATATAGAAGATATTAAAGATATAATTAATGAATTGGAAATTCTAAAAGAAATAAAAATTGAGATTATATATGACAGTAAGAAGTTACAGTATATCTTAAAAATTAAAGAGAAGGATTTTTTTAATAATTTCATAAATAAAAATATAAATAATGGGAATAATGATACATATGAAAATATGATAAATACTAATAGTACATATACCAATGCAATCTCAATAAGCCCGTTTATCCCAGAAATTGTATTTTATAGTAATAAAAGAAAGTATGTTTATTTTTCTACAATAGATATTAATAAAATTAATCATAGAATAACAGAAGCAGAAGAAAAAATTGTTATATTAATTTATGAACATTTAAAAGATTATTTTTCAAATATTGATTATTCAGTTTTTTATATTTTAGCAGATAAAATAGCACTGGTGGATATTATAATTTCATTCCTAGCTTTTGGTAAGAAATATGATTGTTGCTTACCTAAGATTTTAGATAATAAAAAAACTTTTTTAAACGATGAAAATAATAAAAGAGTAAATGTAAATGATTTAATCTTTGTAGAAAATACATATAATTTATTATTAGAAGATAATTATGTGAAGAATTGTATATATTCTTCATCATTACTCAATTTTACATTAATTACAGGGAACAATATGAGTGGAAAAACTACATACATGAAGAATATAGCCAATATAATTATTTTATCACAAATAGGTTCTCCTATAAATGCTAAATCAGCTACTTTAAGATTATTTGATTCGATATTAACAAGAATATCACATAATAACCATATTTCATGTTCTACATTTAAAAAAGAACTGATTGATATAAAATTTATGTTAGAATTTGATAATTCATTACTTCTAATAGATGAATTTGGAAGAAGTAGTGGATTTACTGAGAGTATAGATTTATGTTATAAGATCTGTAAAAGATTAATTAGAGGAAGAACAGATAATAATAAATATTTTATAGAAAATGAGATTGATGATAAGACAACAATAGAAAGCAGTGATATTCAAGATCAGAATATGATAACGAAAGAAGAAGTAATAAAATGTAATCAAACAGTAGATATGAATATAAGAACCATTATTGATCAGAAAAATAATCATGTATTCTTTGTAACACATTTCAGAGAACTCTTGTCATTATTAAGTAAATATAAAAATGTTAATGTAATAAATTCTAACAATTTTAAAGTTACAAGTGGAATATCTAAAGATATTGATGGTATAAAGCTTATAGAAAATATATTAAATTATAATGTTATCGAAGAAAGTAGAAGAATAAGAAAAATATTATTTAAAGAAGAAGATATAAAATATTATGATAGAACAATTATACAATATGGAATGGAATTAGAAAAAGATAAAAATTTTAATATAAAAAAACATCTCAACAGAGAATAATAAAATTATCTTAGAATAAAAGAAGATCAGAATCTATTTCATCAGTAATTCAGTCAGGGATAACTGGTAATAAAAGATATCATCATTTCTTCCTTAATCCTATAAAAAATCTTAATGATACCAATAGATAACATTTAATTATGTTCTTTAGATTAACATGCTTTAAGTGTCTTTCTTTTCCAACTTCTCTTAGTAAAATTATATTGCTGTTTAAATCCTGGGCAAGCTCTCTTCCATTGTGGTATACATCTATTCTTCTTCAATGCAGATACTAATTGTACTTTAATACGTCTTGTCTTTATACTTCCCATTATTATTAGGGTAAAAAAATATTTTTTTTAAAAAAGTAAAAAAGTGAAAAAATTGAAATATAAAAATATACAATCTATCACATAGGGATTATTTATATTGAAACATATCACATATAGGTTACTTATATTGAAATATATCACATAGAGGTTATTTATATTAAAATATATCACATAGAGGTTATTTATATTAAAATATAGACATGCAATTAAAATAAACAATTATGTTTTATAGTTAAGAACAATAATTATATTTCCAACAGACTAAAACGTAGAAATAACAAATATATCTATTAATTGCTTCATATACCTTATGCTTCAGAATATAAGATATTTGTATATGGTATATTTTACTTACTCTAATACATTATAATATTAAGTATTATTTCTTACATGTAATGTAATACTATCTACCTACAAACTAATATAAGTATTATTACAAAGATTACTCATCACTACTTTTATCTGCAATATAACCAATGGTTTAACTGTATTCAATGTACACGATCTTAATTAGATATGTTTTAGCATGCTATTGATTAAGTATTGAAAAAAATTTATTTAAAGAAAATTTAATTTTTAAAACAAAATATTTTTTTTATAATGGAGTAATAACATTTTGAAATATAAAAATTAAACAACAATCTCATATAGCATAGAAAATATTAAACAACAATATCATAGAACATAGAAAATATATTTATTATCCATATAAATATATATAAGAATTAAGACACTTTAAAAAAATTACTATACATTTTTAAATAAAAAAATATTTTCATAGTTAGTACCTTTTATTTATTAGATCTTCAATGTACTATAATATAAAGAACCATATTTGATCTTATTTGCCAATTTTATATCCTTATTCATTACTGTTACTCTCTTTCCGTGTACTGCACATCTATTTGCATCTTCGAATAAACCTACAAGGAAATTTTCAACAGATTCCTGAATAGCAACGAGTGCACCTACTTGAAATCTTATATCTCTTTTATTTTGGTTAGCCAACTCCCTTACTAATCTCTGGAATGGTAATTTTCTTATAAGAAGATCAGTAGATTTTTGATATTTTCTAATTTCTTTTACTGCAATTGCACCTGGTCTGAAACGATGTGGTCTTTTTTGAGACATTCCTTCTACTGATGATGATTTTCTTGCTGCTTTGGTTGCCAATTGTTTACGTGGTGCTTTACCTCCAGTGGATTTACGTGCTGTTTGTTTTGTTCTTGCCATATGTTTATGGTCAGATTTATTCTTATTTATAGATAATTTTAGGAGGGAAAAAATGGAGGGAATATTTTGGAGGTAAAAAAATAAAAACAAAAATATAAAACAAATAAACGTAATTTATATTAACTAACATATTATTTTTTTCACTTTTCATTTTTTTGGAGGTAAAAATACACTACAAACAAAAAAATGATAAATTACCAGGATAATATTTTAATTAATACAAATTATTATTTACATTATAATACAGCTATAAAAATATTTTATTTTTAAAATTATAAAATAATTTACACCCTTTTTCTCCCTCTCTTTTTTACCTCCAAAAATCAATTATATAAACAGATACGATTTCACCCATATGTCTGGAAGAGGAAAAGGTTTAGGAAAAGGCTTAGGTAAAGGATCTGCTAAACGTCATAAAAAAACAGGAACAACAACATTACAAATATCATCACCATCCATAAGAAGACTTGCTAGAAGAGCTGGAGTACCAAGACTCTCATCTGGTGTTTATCAAGAAGTTAACAATATTTTAGTGGGATATTTATCTTCCATTGTAAGATTAGGAATATCATATTGTTCACATGCTAAGAGGAAAACAGTACAAACTTCAGATGTTATGTATGCATTGAAGAGATCAGGAACTAAGATACTCGGTTATTAAATACTTGATTGTGGTAATTATCTTTTTTTAAGATTTTTTTTTGTTTTAAAAAGATTACATTCTTTTTTTATGTAAAATTAAATTTATGTGTTTTTCATTAACCAAAATATCATTTTCTCTTTCCCTTTGATGATGAATATTTTTATAAGAAAAAAATAATGTAAAATAACTTTTATTTCCTTTCTACGTAGAAATAATATTAAAAATATAATTATAGGTATAATATTTTTTTATAATTAACATTCTGGTTGTTAAAAAGTTAATTAAAATAAAAATATGATATTTTTTTGATTAAAAGTTTAATTAACAGAATATTATATTAATTATTTGTAAAGATTACAAATATACATCTCCACTACAACTACTATCATATTCATAATATTCTTCTTCTAATTTTATACTTTGTTGTATAAATGTAAAATCTTTATAAAATTCATTTAATTCTATTCTATTTATTTTACCTTTTTTTAAAATTATAATTATTTCTTTTTCTACGTCTATATAACAATCATCAACATTAAATATTGTTTTTATTTCTTTATTTCTTTTATTAAGCACTAATAACTTTATTTTAGAAATATCTTTGTTATAAAATAATAGAAATAGATATTGTTTAGAGAGATAAAAATCTATTTTTATTTTTGTAAGAAAATTTTTTGTGTTTATAAAAGATAATGAATAATTATCATTTTGATTTCTTTTTTCTTCTAATCTTTCTCCTTCTAAATTATTTTTATTGTTTTCAGAGGTATTATGATTAATTTCTTTATAAGATTTATTGTTTATAATTTGTGTATTTATATTTTTTTCTTCTTTTGTTATTTCTATTACTTTGTTTTCTTTAATATTGGGTGTATTTAATAAAGCTTCTTTATTTTTTATATCAAATCTTTTTCTTAGGTCTTCTTCACTTAAAGATTTCTTTTTGTTATTATCCGTATTTTTGTGTTTGATTATTTGTATGTGATCTATATTTGATGGTTCTTGTTTCTTATAATCTTTATATTCGTTGATACTTAATTTTATTTCTTTTGAAAAATTATCATTTTTTTCTTCTAATAATTTATTCTCAGTAAATTCAGATACGGAGATATATGAATCAGAATCTTCTTTGTATAAATAATTATAATTATAAAAAAACATATTATCTATGTTTATTGAATATAAATTATATGGTTTTTTTGTAATATCATCTTTGTTGTAAAAACCATTTGGGAATTTTTCATTATTTGTTTGTTTTTTAAAATCTAATATTTCCTCGTTTTTAAACTCATTGCTATTTAATACTTTTACCTTTTTAATATTCGATTCCTCCTCACACTGGTTTTCTCGAAGAATGATGCTGTTTTTTTCATTTTTATCAATAATTTCATGCTGTGGTGGTAAGAATTTAAGATTGTTCTGATATTCTATTATATTTATATCTGTTTTATAAAAAGGTTGTTGTTCACTTTCTAATAATTTCCTGGCTCTTTCTCCTTCCATTTCTTTTTTTGTCCTTCTTTTTCTCTTTTTGATATTCAATGTTTCCTTTTCTGTTTTATTTTTATCTTCCAATGTTTCTTTTTCTGTTTTATTTTTATTTTCCAATGTTTTTTCTTCCTTTTTATTTTCTTC
The DNA here is from genome assembly GCA_001887945.1 of Spraguea lophii. Lineage (NCBI taxonomy): Eukaryota > Fungi > Microsporidia > Spragueidae > Spraguea > Spraguea lophii. The sequence continues at coordinate 24,994 of LDOQ01000069.1, read as the reverse complement.
TTTAACTATATTTTTGTCTTCATTTTCTAATTTATTTTCTTCTATTTTATTTTCTTCGTCTTTTAATATTCCTTCTTTCCGTAAAAAAGCATGTTTTTCTGATTCTATAATATCTCCTATATCTAAAATATAATCTTTTCCTTCTAATATATTATTTCTCAATGTATATATTTTATTATTGAAGATTTTAAATGATATTATATTATATTTTAATATAATAGTATTCTTTACTATACACCTATTATCCAAAATATCTAATTTATTACCACACAATACAAATATCCTTGTTTTAAAATACATCCTAGGTTTTATTTCATCATACACTATATTTTCCTTTTTACTATTACATTCTTTATAATTTTTATTCTTTCTTCTATTTATTGCATCACGTACAATACCTTTTACTTGTCCCACTATATTATTTCTTTCTTGAATATATTTTATTTTCTTTTTATCTTCAAATTCCCTTTCTACATAATTTATATTATTTATTTTATTATTATTTTCTACATATAAATAATACATCTCATATTTTATTTCTGCTTCTTTCTCATTTCTATCATTAACCATAATAATCCTATCTACTGTTATCATCAATATATTTTTATTTTCCAACAAATAAGATTTTTTAACAAATGGTTCAAACAAACAAAATTCAAATACAGAAGGATTATAAATATTATAACCATACACTCTATCTACTGCTGTAATTATTAACATATATGATCTATACCAACTAATATGTAATGGATATATAGGCAATGTATGTATACTTGAAGAATATTCATCCATGTTTCTATTACCTATGCTATTATATGCATAAAATATATTTTTTATTTTTATATTTTTGTTTATGGAATTCTTAATTTGGATGTAAATTGTATTATGGGCATTAGAATACAAAACAATATCATTATCAATACTCACAGAAATTAAATTATATTCATACATCAATAAGGGCTTTAAAAAAATCTTAGGGCTTTTGTTTTGTAGATCGTAAGATAATTTTATTTAAAAAAAACAATTAATTTAAAAATATTTGGATGTTAGATTATATTCTATGGTTATCAGAAAGTGGTAGTATTTTATTTTATAAAAATAATTTATTTTTAAAATATAGGATTTCTTTAGTGAAATTTCCACTTATAGGTATTGCATGGCTGTATACAGTTAATTTTAATTTATGTCTTCTATTTCCTTAAATCTTTATATTTTTTATTTGCTGTGTATTTATAATAAATATATCAATATCATATTATTTTTTATTTTCTATTCTAGAAGGATAAACCTTTTCATACACTTATTATTAGTTATTGATGTTATCAATTTATGTATGGTATTCATTCCGCTTCTTCGTTGTTTTTATAAAATTTTTTTCCTCTTTCATATCATAATATTAGTTGATATTTCTTTCTGGAAGCAAGGATTTAGAGGCATGCTTACTATAAGTGAATAGTGATTTAAGAATGTGTATTTTTAGAGAATGAAAGTCCTTGGTTGTCTTTACCTTGAGATCCTTATCACCATCGAAATGTAGTGATTGGAAGATTCGAATAATAGATAGGTGAAAGCTTTCCTCCTGCTTTTTAAAAAACAGTAAAAAAAATATTGGATGAGTCATTAATTAATAAAGATAGATTCGCCAATATTATGGCAAGAAAAAATCGATCATAAATATAATAGAATGTTAATTGTATCATATTCAAAAATTTAACATTTTAAAAATAATAAACAATGAAATTAATACGTATCTGTAGTGAACCAGTTAATACGTGTTTAAATATGTTTTAGAAATTAAAGATCATAAATAACAATAGGCTGTAATCGACCAGGAAACTTCTATAAATAAAAATTTCATTAAAAAAAATAGATCATAAAACATTATCTAAAACCATTTCCAATATAATAATGATATCACGTACAAACACGTAATATCATAGTAATACAATCATGGTAATTTTATATCCAAAAAATTTCAAATATTTAAAATTACCAAATATTTCTTAAATTTGATGGTCATTTACATCATAAATTCAATATTTTATGCATATAAAATTATTTTATAATAAAAAAGAACAATTTTCTTTATACTTCAACTTTTAATTAATTCCTATCTTTCTTACCAATTCTGTTACCTCTTCATTTCCATTTTTCATAACCTTTATACTACTATATTCATCAGTAAGTGAATTTTCTACTATCTTCATAAATTCTTCATATTCTATTACTTTCTCCTTATTCTCATCACCATCTTCTTTTATATTGATTTTAGAATCAATACCCAATAAACTCAGAATAGATAATACTTCATCAAATGAAATATATCCTTTGTTAGTACTGTCCATACTCTTGAAAATATTAGATGCTTTAGATAAAAGCTTTTTTGTACTGTTATAATTTTTTATAAGCTGTTGTATTAATTCTTCTTTCTTACCCAATAATGTTTGTGTTGAGTATTGGCTTTCTCCAGCATTTACTTTACCAGAAGAAGTATTGTTCATAGTATTATAGAAATCTTTAGAGCTAGAATAATCACCTGTGTTATTAGAGAGATTATTGGTATTTTCTTTTATGTCAACTGTAGCACATAATGTTTTATAAAGATCTTCTACATTTTCTCTTTCTATCTTCTTTGTATTTTTTATAACAATGTTATTTTTTTCTAATAAATTCTCTTCGTATTTACTATCTGTTAGTAATTGTCTTAGGTTATCTATTTTATATGATGTTTGACTAGGTATATATTCTTGGAAATTGAAATATTTTAATACTGTATTGATTTTACCTAAGAGTAAGGATACTTGTAAAAATTTATCTTCTTTATTCTTTGATAGTAATTGTATATTCATAAATTTTTCTATCAATTTTTCTATTATTTCTAAAAGTATTGTTATTTCATTTTTAGATTTGCTATCTAAGTTAATAAGTTCTTGTGCTTCTTTTTCATATTCGTGAATAAAATTGATAAGATTATCGATTAATATTTTATTTTCTTCTTTATTTTTATTATCTTTATTTTTTATCTTATAATCGTAAAATCTGTTGTAGTATTGGGATACGTAAGTAAAAACACTTTTTTCATCTGGAATAATACTTTCTGTTAAATCTTCAACATCCAATAATTTGGGAATATTCAATTTTTTATCTGCTATGTTAAAAATACTATCCAAATTTTTATCTGCATCAGAACTTCGTAAGTTATCGTAATTACCTACCATTTCTGGCTCAAAGTGGTGTACTATGGCATTAAATGCTAATCCATCTTTCCAACTCTTAGTAAAATCTTTAATATCAACATTATCGTATTCTGCAGTGACTGCTCTACACCAATTGAGTATTTTTCTTTTTAAAGATGCTGTGGTTGCATCTTCCTCTCCATCACCAGTTCCTAATATGGAAAATTTTATTATAAGCGTCCAAATAAATCCTAAAATCAATTTTTCGTTTGAATCTACTATATCCGGTGCTCCCACATTAACTAATTTTGTTTTTGATTGAACATAAGTGATTATAGAATTCCAATTCTCCATCTTTTGAATTCTACTAACGGGATTTTGATTGAAATGTTTTAAAAGCATTTCTTTATCAACGGTATTACCCTGTGCTTTAGAAGTCAAAATTCTTAAAATATGCATTATTGGTATTCCACTCTTTATATCTTCCTTAAGATCTTTTATCTCAGCATCCTTAATATTATTCTTCTTCAATAAACTATTTATCCACTTGGTAAATGTTTTCTTCTGTACATTAATCCAGTTGTTATCAGTACTCATTAGGGCATAAATATTTTTTTATATTTATATTAAAATTATATCAATCAAAAAATATTTCCTATGGATTTATTGATTGTTTTTAAAATATGTTTTGAATATTTAATAAATTATTTCTTATGAATTTATTGGTTTTTTATCTTTAAAATATGTTTTTAAATATTTATAAAAATATAATTAACACATTAAAATTTTTTAGAATATTCTAGAATCATAAAATATATTCTCCATTAAAAATATCAATTAAAAAAATAAATTACAATATATAATGAAAGTGATTTTTTGAAAATAAATAAATGAATTGATATAGATAATATAAATAATATTTATAATAACATAAATACAACAATTTTAATTATCATTTTAATTCAAATTATAATGTATACAAATTCAAATTCGTATTAAGAATATTTTTTCAAAATACAAAAAAGAACATATGTTGAAATGATAACCAAATTTGGAAAATATTTGGATGCCATAAAAATCTTTTAAATACAAAATAGTAAAAAGAAACAAAGTAATATTACAGATGTGTTATAATAGTTAGATTATATAATATTTAATTACATTTACTTAAGAATATACATAACAATTCAGCATTATTCTACCGTAATCAGAAATATTATAGAAATAAAAGATAACCATCGTATATATATTTACAATACTCTGAAATATAAAGTAAGATAAAATTAATAAACTACATTTATAATCTTTATGAAAATTTTTAAAATGTATCTTTTGGAAATAATTCCTATTATTGGAAAATAAGAGAAATGTTAAAATAATATTAAAACGAAATAATTATTTCTTATAACTAGAAATAAATATTAAAAGAATATAACAGTATTCAAATGATAAAAATAAATATGAAAATAAAATAAATATTTCTTACAACTAAAAATAAATATTAAAATAATCTAATAATCCTTAAATAGTAAAAATAAATATTTTATATATTTTTTTGTTATAATAATTTTATTATAAAGAAATAATAATATAAGACATATATACCAATATCAATGGATACATTACCAACATAAATACCCTATGCAATTGTAAAGATATAACAAATACCTTAGTAGCTGTTAAAGCACTGTATAATACTCCTATAAAATATAAAATAATAGAAATATAATTATTTCTAAACATAATGCTTAATAATAATTTTATAGTTATAGATAACATTACAGGAAGAAAAGAATATCCTAATACAGAAATAACAGCTAATAAGCTTATACTATTATCTGTATATTGAATATTCTTATTATCATTATCTTCATTATTTTTATCATCATGATCATTTATAGATCTATTGCTTAATACATTTAAAATAAAATAAATAAAAGAAATTGAAGAAATTGATATAAAATAAATATAATTCATATTTCTACTGTTATTGATATATAATAATATAGAATATATTATTATGAAGAGTAAAGGACCTGATAAATCTATATCACTGAGTATATAATCATTTGTATCATATGTATTATTTTCTGTATAAAAGAAATCCTTCTTAGTACTGTTACTGGAGAATATTATTTTTGAGAATAAATTTATTTCTCTTTTTATTGTATTAAAATTTATTCCTAGTTCTTCTAATAATGGTGTATCTCCTGGTATGTAGCCTGTAAGGATATCTTTTATGGAGTGTGGTGTATTTTCCGTATATTCGTAATTCATGGAGGGTAAGTTTTATATGCATAAAGTATATTTTTTATTTTATGTTTATTTTATTAATATAAAAATAATTATAAAATTAAATAAAGGATTCAAAATAATATTTAATTATTAAAGGTTATTTAACCTTTCCTACAATAATAATTTCTCAGTATTTTCTCTCTTTAACCTTAAGGATTTTCATTTCCTTCTCTTCTTCTCATAAAAACTAAATAAAAATAAATTGTTTTTAATAAAATATTCAATTAAAATTCTTCCTCTATACTTTCCTCATTATTCTTTTGTTGATATAACATAAATATTGTATCAGTTGTTGTACTATCTTCTATATTTTTATCTTTTCTATCTTTTATATATCTAGGAAATCTTAAAGAAATACCTTTACTCATTCCATAAGAATTATAAAATAAATCTTTTGCACATAAATATGTATTTGAGGTAGAAAGGGATGCAGATTTTACTTCCCATATGTTAATAGGATCTATCCATACATCAGGTATAATATCATTACCACAATATTCCTTAGGCATAACATCCACTCTTTTTAATTCTTTAAAATATCTTTCTAAATCAGCATCAGAAAATCCTGTTCCTATTTTTGTTAGGGCTTCTATTCTGTTATTCCGTTCGTTGTATGCGCCTAATAAAAAAGTGCCGTAGAAATTCTTTCTTTTTCCTTTTCCGTAATATGCGCCCATGACTATTAAATCAAGACTATCACCCACAGATTGAAGATAATCTTCTTTTACTTTTATCCAATTGAATGTACGTTTTGAAGGTAGATATGGTGATGATGGTCCGTATTTTTTTAATATTAATCCTTCACAATTGGATTGTATTGCAAATAAAAATAAATCATCTATCGTATTCAATTCTATACCATCGTTGGTAAAATTATTATTTTTTATTACATTAAGATTTATATCCAAATCATAACCTATTGCAAACTCAATTTCATTTTTTATTGGTGTTATATTTTTATTTAATATCTTTCTTCTTTCTTCATATGGTAATTCTATTGTAGATTTACCATTACAAAATAAAATATCAAATACAAATACACAGATATTAGAAGAATTATTTTTGTTATCTTGTATTTTATTTTCAACCGAAATTATTTCATTCCCTTTTTCTTCTTTTTTAAAAAACGAATCCAATTGACATTTTTTAGTTTCTTTTTCATCTAATTTTCTTTTTCTTGTTACCAATGTTTGAAATTGTTCTATACTTTTCTTTTCTTTGTTATAAGCAACAACTTCAGTATCTATTATAAATTCTTTACATTCCATCATTTTTACAACCTTTATAAGCTCATTGTATCTTTCTATAAGATTTTCACTGTTTCTACTGTAAATATAAACATTATCATGATTTCTATGGATTTGAAGACGTTCTCCATCATATTTGAATTCTGCTCTGTAGCTAGGTAAATCAGATTGTTGTAAATTGTTGATATCAACTTTTTCCTTGTTTTCTATTTTTTCTTTCTCTGGAAAATCATCATTAGATGTTTCTATCTTCTTTTTTTCTTCAATATATTCATTTTCATCATCACTATTATCATTATATTCTCCTTTCTCAACTTTACTCAATGCCATATTTAAATCCTTTGAAGGTTGCGCCAACATTGGTTTCAATGGTATTCCTACTGTAATACTTGTATGCTCTAAAAGATCTTCGATTTTATATTTAAGTAGATTATCTACCAATAGATCAAAATTTGGTAAACGATTATACGCTGTTTTTATAATTTCATTTACATTTATTTCCTCTTTGTTATTTTCATCATTATTTCTATTATAATAATAATAGAAACTTTTACCCAATGCTATTAATACTGTTTTAAGCGCCAACCCTATTTTCAATTTACACTCAAATATTCTTATTAAATATTTCAATTGAATATTTTTTTCTTCGTCTATTTTCATCATTAAATTTAAAAGTAATTTCTTTTTAGTATCAACACTATTTTTACCCGTTGTATAAGAAACTTCTCTTAATACCTTCAACACAGATACTACAGATAAACAATTTTTTTCTTTTTTATTTGTTTTATTAGCAGTATTTATATTTAATTGTCCAATTCTTGCTTTTGAAGTAGTATTAGATATTAAATCACCAAGATCTCCTATTTTCTTATATTTTTCTTTTATTACTTTTTCTTTAGAACAACTATAATCAGCAATTAATTTAATTATAATAGTTTCTCCTATACCCAATTCTTTATTGTAATATGATGGATATATTGTACATGTTAATAAATAAAGAGTAGATGTTAACATTTCTTTTATTTCTGATTCATTATCTACATTATTTTTATTTTCTGTTGTATTGTTTATTGTATTGTAATTACTAAGGATATCAGAAAAATAATCGCATAAAATATCTATTATTTCTAAACGTTTGGTTGTTTGTGATATTTTTTCTAATGTTTTAGAAAATTCTAAAAATGATGTCATTTGTGGGTGTTTTTGAATAAATTCTTATTTGGATTTTCATAAAAAATTATTTAGATTTAAAAAGAGAATAGGATCTCATTAGGTAATGACGCATATGATACGTGAAATTTTAATTCCTAGATTATAATATAAAATAAGATTAATGCTTATATTTAATAAAATCAATTATTACAAATTATTTATATTTTAAATAACAAAAATTTCATATCATATGAATCACAGTTTGTCATAATTCTTAATTACAATCAAAATATTATTATAATAAAAAATTATATATTTTTCAGATGAAATATTGTTGTAAAAACATAATATTTATGAATCATATTGGATTGGAACAATAAGATTATATTTTTTGATTTATTAAAATCAATGTAATAAATTACTAACGTCATCTTTTTATTCTAAATTTTATCAAAAGTATAATGTTGTTTCTAATTCTCCCAAATGAAATAAATTTAAGAATTTAACAATTCTAAATTAGTCAAAAAATCTCCTTAAAAACAGTATTTATTTTTAAATCGAAAATATATTTATTTGATTAATTATTTCAGTAAAGGAGTGATTTATTATCAAAATCCTATATTAGTAAATATTTAACTATAAATATAAGATAATTATTTTAATATATGAAAATCAATAAAAATAAAAATTTATATTTTCATAATAAGAATGAAATTGGATGTAAATGCCAACATCCGAATAAATTGGAATCACTGTATGTAAAGAATATTAACTTTTTATTCAGAATATTATATTTCGTAAAAATTATATTTTATTATAATTCAATTTCTCAAATGAGTGTATTAAAAAATATAAATTTAGTTTGGGCTATGAATAATACGAATGAAATACATAAATTGAATAATGTGCCAATGAATATTTCTTTAAATAGTAAAACAGATACTAATTATGTTGAAGATGATATTAAAGAAAATATCAATAAAAAAGAATATGAGAAATATAACAGTGAAATATTTACATCTTCTGATGATAATGTTTCTTCTAATATGAACATATATTTTAAAGAAAATATATCTTTTAGTGATCAAAAAATTGTTGATTGTGTAACGCAATTTGATAATTATTTTAGTGTAGAAGTTATAATGGTATTGGAAAATTTTAGAACAAAGAAATTTAATAATATTTTTATAGCACAATTGGTGCCAAAGGATAATGAAAAGGAATTTCAACAAAAATTCCAACAATTGAAAGAACAAATAAAAATTATAATAAATAAAAGTTTGAAAAATGCGATATCGAAAAATGTTTTAACAGACAGTATAAAATTAAAGGATAATAGTTCAACTATGAGACAGATGATCGATTTTCTCGATTGTTTAATACCAAATTATAGTAAAGATGGAATTATAGGGGATGAAATAAAAAAATTGGTGGATGAATTTATTGAGCAGAATTTTCATCTTCCAAGTTTTTACTTGAAAAATGCTGCAATCGATATTGTGTATGATTTAGAAAATAATAAAGAAGATGAAATTTTAGGGGGTGATATTCAAAATAGAGAAATTAAAAATATGATTAGTGGATTATTACACAGATGGAAAGATTTATATAAAAGATGTAATTATCAAAGAAATAATTATTTTACGCTTATAAACATAAAAAACCCATTTATTGTGCCGGGTGGTATTTTTAGAGAATATTATTATTGGGATACATATTGGGTATTGGAAGGATTGCTGGTCTCCAAATGTTATGATATGGCTATGAACGTATTAAAAAATTTTATTGATATTTTAAATGCGTTGAAATATATTCCAAACGGAACAAGAAAATATTTTTATAATAGATCACAACCTCCATATTTTATTAGCATGCTTAAAAAAGCTTATGATCACGATAGAGAACTTTTCGGTGAAATTGTATTAGGCGAAGGATTAAAAGCAGCCGAAATAGAATATGAGTTTTGGGATAAAAATAGAACATTTGAGGTTAGAAAAAACGGTAAAAAGTATAAAGCAACGTTTTATAGAGTTATGACAAATTTTTTAAGGCCGGAATCGTATCATCATGATTTCATGTTATTTTGTAACAAACATTTGAAGAAGGATGGTGAAAGTTTTAATTTTAAAAAGTTTTTTGACGATGATGATTCTATTCTTGGTGAAAGAAAATTATTCAGTAATATAAAATCGGCCTGTGAAAGTGGATGGGATTTTTCTACTCGTTGGCTTCATGATGATAATGATTTAGGATCCATACAAATATTATATCAAATTCCTGTAGATTTAAACTCGTTGATGTATGACAACGAAATTACATTATCGCATTTTTATAACGAAAAGGGAAATGGCTACAAAAATAAATCCGAGCTTTTCAAAAACGCAGCAACTAGAAGAAGAAAGATGATAAATGACTTATTATGGAATGAAAATAAAGGATGTTGGAATGATTATAACATAAAAGAAAAAAATTTTGTTGAAAAAAGATTTTACTTTTCCAATATAACACCATTATTCTATGGTATAAATAAAGAAGGTGTTAGTCCTTATAAAATTTTAAAACTCTATCAAAAAGAATTATTTGGTTATGTAGGTGGAGTTCCAGCTAGTGGAAAATTCAATCAAAGTATACATCAATGGGATTATCCAAATTGTTGGGCACCTCATCAAGAAATGCTTGTTACTTATCTTTTAAAAGGTTTAAATGAAAAAAATCTAGCACTTCATGTTGCAAGTAGATTTTTTAAAAATGCCCAACAAGCTTTTAAACTCAAACATTCATTTTTTGAAAAATATTCTTGTAAAGAAGAAGGAAAAGAAGGTGGTGGTGGAGAATATGTAATACAATTAGGGTTCGGGTGGACTAATGGTGTACTACTAAAATTCATTAAAGAGTTTGGAGATAAATTGGATGGAGATATAACAGAACGGTTAACAGAAAGAAAAATCGATGAATATTTGGAGGAAAAAATTCATAAAGAAAACAAAATATTCAAATATTAAAAATTGTGTTAAAAATATTTTACTGTTATCAACTAATTTTAAACAAAATATCAAATAAAATCATCTTGTTTTCAAAAAGAAATACATTTTTTAAGAATAACTTTTAATTTGTTTGTAATACAATCTTAATTATTTACCAAGCCCTTATTCCTAGTCAAGACTATTAACTCCTTAAAGCACGCAATTTTCTTTTACTAATTGGTTTCGCTACATATATACATTAACGTCATTTTATTTTATGTTTCAAAGAATTGGAAATTTGCACTCTTCACAAATACTACGTATTTTATTCTATAGTATATAATGTATGATTACTAATTAATACAAATAATGTAATTACATCGGCTAAGCAGTTTTTGGTTTCTCCATAATTATTTTATTTTATTTTTCAAAAATAATTTTATCCCATATGTCTATCACAAATAAAGAAGACCAACAAGCCGTTACACCATGGGAAGTTTCTTCAAAAGTAAATTATGACAAACTCATACAACAATTTGGTTGTAAAAAGATAGATGACAATATTATATCTGAAATAGAAACTTTAACAGGTACAAAAGTACATAGATTAATAAGAAGAGGTTTTGTTTTCTCACACAGAGATTTAGATGTTTTACTAAAATATTACAAAGAAGGTAAAAAGTTTTATTTATACACCGGAAGAGGTCCGAGTAGTAATAGTATGCATATAGGCCATGCCATACCATTTCTGTTCTGTAAATATTTACAGGAAGCATTTGATGTACCTTTAGTAATACAAATAACAGATGATGAAAAATTTTTATTTAAAAATATAACACTTGAAGAGAGCATAAAATACGGGGAAGAAAATATAAAAGATATTATTGCATTTGGATTTGATCCAAAGAAAACATTTATTTTTAGCAATGTAGAATATGCACATAAATTTGTAAAAAATAGTTTAAAACTAGCAAAAGCCATAAAACTTCATCAAGGTTTTAAAGTATTTGGATTTGATGAAAATTCAAATCTCGGACAAATAGAATATCCCGTGAAACAAATTGCTCCTGCATTTTCCAGTAGCTTCCCCTTTCTTTCAAAATATAAAATGTGTTTAATACCAGCCGCAATAGATCAAGATCCATATTTTAGACTTGGAAGAGATTATGCTAAAATTTTAAAAGAAAAGAAACCAGCATCCATATATTCTACATTCCTTCCTGCATTACAATCAGAAAGTAAGATGTCTGCATCCGATGAAAAAACAACAATTTATTTATCTGATACAAGAAAAAAAATAAAAAATAAAATTAATAAAGAAGCTTTTTCGGGTGGAAGAGATACTTTAGAAGAACATAGAAAATATGGTGGAAATCCAGATATAGATGTATCATTCCAATATCTTAGATATTTTTTAGAAGATGATAAAGAATTAGAAGAAATTAGAACCAATTATATTAAAGGAATTATTACATCAGGAGAAATGAAGAGTAAGTGTATAGATGTAATAGCTGGATTTGTAGAAGAATATCAAATGAATAGAGCAAAGGTGACAGATGAGGATATAAAAAAGTTTAAACAAGAATTGGATTTATAAAAAATAAAAATTTTTTTAAAAAAAACAATTTTATTTAACAACTTTCTTTTAGATGATTTTTATAAAACATTGTATAAAATAGATTTTTTTTTAAAACATTTATTGAATTTATAAAAAATATTTTTATCAAATACATTCGCATCTTCTATTATGATAGAATAATATTTAGTTTGATGAATACCCATCGTCCTATCTTTCAAAGCTTAATATGATTTTAACCTAAGCTTTATAATATGACCGAGTCATTAATCAATACAAGTATTATAACTACATTAATAAAACATTATTTTTATCCAATAATGAATATCATATAATATAGTTTTAACTTACATGTTGAATTATTACTAGACACTAACTTGTATTAGTTTTTATTTTTATTCTTAATATATTTATTCTCAAAATATTATTCTAAGTTGACAGTTTAAAAAGCACAGTACTTTGATGTTATAATACATTTTATTATTAGTTGAGGTATAATATAAGTCATAATTCCCATGACTAACTCAAGTCACATACTTAATAAGATATAAATAATTATAATAATTGAAAAAATCAATTCAAATCGTTTATTTAACAAAATTATTTTTTAATAAAAAAAATTGTAATTTTTCATTTGCAACAATTCTTAACAATGAAATCCCTCAACTCATTCAATCTCAAAAGTTTAATGGAGTTTCTCTGCTTACAAAACCTTATATTTTATCCATACAACAAATAATCCGAAGTCAATCCATCTTTTTTTTCATATCCATTATTAATTACATATTACGCTCCTTTTTCGTCATATTTAAATATACTTTTTATTTATAAGGTTGTCTAAAACTTTATCATTTTCACTAATTTCTTCATTTTTTAAATATCTTTTATTAAAAAATCCTTTATTTATTTTATTATCTCCTCTCATGTTTTTTACATTTTCAATAATTTGCACGGACCGTTTAATCAGGTGATCGTCGATAATAACCAAACCCCAAGCTTAATGTACTCTTGTTTTTTATAATAAAGTCGATTGATCTTTTATTATTTTAAAACAGTTTATGAAATTCTTGTATTTTTTGATAATCTATCACTTCTTTCTCTTATGAAAAAAAAATATGACGATCTCTTTTTCTGATTTGTTTTTCTTTTTTTTCCAGTCTTCACCGAAAACAATTATTAAAAAGTTATTATAGAAAATATTCCTACATTAAAATTATAAAAGAAAATTCATAATTTTTAAAATCATAATTATTATAAAAAAGTTTTATTATATGTTGTATCTATAAAATATTATTATAAATCTTTAAATAAAATAATGTATAATGTTGAATATGGACGATTGATTACTGATAAACATTTTCTTTAAATAATTATAAATATTTTTTATTATTTTTATTCTTGAATCATCAGGATTTCATTTCTTCTCTTAAAGTTACAAAATTCTATTATTTTCTTAATCACAACATATTAAATATATGCAATTATTTCCTCTCTTATACTTAATCTTTTGCTATATTATTATTAAATTTAATTACCACACCATCCCAGATTTATAATAAATATATATTTTTTATTTTACAATTCCTCCAATCTTTTTTCCAAAGTTTTAAAATATTCTGCTAATTCCTTTTTATGTTCTTCATCTACCTTATCCCATAGAGATTCTAAATACAATTGACCTATATGTTTTTTCTTAGTATAATCTTTTTCAATTTTATCTATTTGTAATTTCATTTCTTTATTATATTCTTCTAAAGCTTTTATAAACTCTATTTTTTCTTCTTCGTTTGATTTATTAAAAAAATATTCTAAATGAGAATCTTCAAAGATATCAAATTTATTTTTTAATAAATTAAATGATGGTGTCATAGATATTAAGGGTTTGATATTTTTTATAAAAAATATTTTATATTATTATTTTTAAAATTGAAGAAATATTCTTTGTAGGAGTGATTATTTTCTTAAAAATTACTTTTATTTAAAAATGAGTTTTAAAATTAAGGAAATATTATTTTTAAAACTGAGGAAATATTCTTTATGGCGCAATTTTTTCTTAAAATCTTATTTTTTAATAAATTATCATATCAATTAATATTTTTATTTTTAATTAAATTTATATATCAGACATATATCAGTATCTTTTTAAAAAAATAAAATTTTATAAAAAATATTTCTATGTTGAAAGAATATTTTTTTATTTTTTTTTTATAAATTTTTTAATTTTGGCAATATTTTACAATTAAAACCTTTGACATTGAAACCTTTTCATTTATCATAAAATAGATATTTAAGAACTTCTGCACCTTAAAATTATGTTAATGTTGATGAATATAATTCGTGTAGCTCCTATGCTATTTCCAAGCTTTGATGTAGATCCAGGATTTAGTCAACCACCTATATATGGATCATGTTCAGATTTATGTGGTAATGATGATAATTGTAGTATTTTTAAATATACCAATATAAATCTCAATGGAGGTCTAGTAACACCTAATTATCCGATTATAAAGCTTTTATGTAAAGCAAAACCTTTGGTTTGTTATAAAAAAGATGATCTTAAAAAACAATTATATACAATCTTCGATAATTTTTTTACTCCATTCCATTATATTACTGAATATGAATGTAAAGAGAAAAAACCAAAATCTGATTTTTCATGCTTTGATGAAATTATACCTAAAAGACCTGGTGTATGTAAATATATGGATATACCATATTTCAAAGATATTTTGGCTGGATTGGAATGTGATAGATATGATGTAAGAGTACTTACATTTATTTTGAAAAGATTTTATATGTACATATGTAATTCTATTGATGGTAGTCTATCTGAAGAAGATACATGCAAAGAATCTTTGTGTAAATTGTTTAATATACCTTTTGAATTAGCAAATAAAATAATTTTAGATAAGGATTGTTTGAATAATGTGTTGATTAACTATGTTTTAAAAGATGAAGTAACAAGAAAGAAATTTTTAGAATTTTTAAAGATTGTTATTACGGACTTAAAAAATCAATTGAATGAAGTTATAGGAACTGATGGAACAACCAGTGAAGGAACAAATACTCCATGTAGTAAATCAGGATCCTGTAATAAAACAACTGGCGGATGTTGCGGTTCTACCAAAGATACGAAAATCAATTCTGGAAATAAAAATCTTAAATGTTCTAATTATAGAATGTATTTGGACGTACTTATAAAATTCTGTGAATCACTTTACAAGATAGCATATTGTATTGATAACAAAGATGGATGTATGACACATCCAGGATGGATAAGATCTGTATATGTTAGGGCACTTGCAGATGGTGAAACACCAGAGGATCCACTAGTGGTTTATTATTTAGAGTTGGGACAAGTTACATGTGAAAGTGTACTTGCTGGGAATGTACCCCATTATTCTGTGTTGGGCGGATCAAAAAAACCAGTAACATCAAAGCCTCCAGTAAAGCCACCAACAACACCACCAGAAACACCGGGAACACCAGAAAAGACTCCAACAACGCCACCACATGATAAGCTAAATGACAAGTCAGATAATGCCATTCATGGCGGGAACAGCGATTCAAAACCTATACCAAAACAAGAAGCGTTTACACTAGACCCAGCACCTTTAGAAAGAAAAAAAAGTGAACAAACTTCAGTTAGATCAGATATAAACGGAGAAGAATCAAAACCAGCAGCAGAAAATGGTTCACTAAAAGCAGGTGCAAAAGTGCTTCCAGCGGAACATCTTGATAATTCTTCTATAACTCCAGGTTCAGAAGATAACAAGGTAGATCCTAAAGTTGTACCGGTTGCTCCAAAACTTTCAACTGAAGAAAAAATACGTGAAAAATTACATATACACAAGAGACATTAACAGGAAATATTAAAGTATTCTGTTATAATAGAGTTGTGCCATTTAAATAAATGAAATGTCCATACCATGAGTATACTCCGTTGAAGAATAGCTAACTTTTGTATCTAATGATAATCATTAAAAGTTCTGATGTAATTCTCTTTTTGTTTTTTGATAGATTAATTGAACATTTTGTTTTGTTTTAATAACAAATGTATTTCTCTTATTTAGAACTTAATACTTTAGCTACTGAGTTTTTATTAATATTTTTACATGGATTATCGGGAACGCCTAAAGAATATTACAAAATGTTTTCAAATATAGCAAACTCGTATTCTAATGTAAAAATGATATTTCCAATAGCACCAATCTATGAAATTAACCTTGCAAAAAAAATGAAAATAAATTCATGGTTTAGCTTTGAAAAAAGATATATTTTTTTCCGGGAAGAAATAAATTCACTGAAAAAAAGTTCGCAATCAATAGAATCGTTTATTAAAACTCAAGGGTTTCCCCCGGAAAAGGTTATTTTGGCAGGATTTTCACAAGGTGGTGCAGTAGCTTTTTATATGGGTATGATTTCTAATATTCCATACAAAGGAATAGTATGTATAGGTGGTGTATTACCATTCTTAGGCATACGAAAGCCAAAAGTAAAACAAAGATTTTTGATAATCCATGGAACAGAAGATGAATATATATCAATATATTTTATGAGATTTTTAGTAAGCGTGTTATCTCTATACGACGTAGATATTAATTTTTTAGAACATAATAAAAATCATATAATGCCGAACTGTGTTACTGAAATAATACTTAAGTATTTTATTGAGTAAATGTAAGATATTTGATTATAGATGAGAATTCATAAAAAAGATTTCGGTATAATTAAAATTTTATAAAAAAATTTGTTAAGATATTTATTTTTTATTATGAGATTGTTCTCTTCTTAATTTTATGACATCTGCATATGGTGGTTCTATTGGTGGAAATTTATGCTCTGTTGGTTCTTCTTCCAATTCATATGTTACATCAGGATCATAATCATCATCACCACAACTATAAACTTCCATTGGTTGTATTTCTATATTGAAATTAATATGATAGGGATTGATATCTACTTTCTTCAATCCTCTACATAATATAAATATTTCTATACTTTTAGCTCTACTGCTCTTAGGCTTTACAAGAATCACATCATCAAAAAATAATTTAAAATGTTCTAATAGATAACACGTATCTTCTCCTCTAAAACATTTTCCTAAGAATGTAGATCCTACTTCAGCGATTTTTAATGTAATACTTAGTGCAGAAACTAATAATTGGTTTTGATAATATTCATCTAAATCATGCAATCCTGTGATATCAGGTGCACCATCGCATAACACAAGATCCGCTTTATTTTTACTGAAAATATCAAAGATTTTATTAACGCAGCTTTCAGATGTTATATCTTCTTTTAAACATATTACGCCATCAATAGGATGCATTTCTTGTAAATCCACAGCAACAATAATAGTATCTTGATTATTTCCAATTTCCTTCCTTGCTACTTGAGACCAGCTTCCTGGAGCTGCACATAAATCAACGATATATTTTTTATTTTCCAATATTTTATATTTATCATTTATATGTTTAAGTTTATAAGCACTCCTAGCCCTATATCCCATAGTCTTAGATAATCTATAATATATATCTCTCTTATCTTTACTTCTAAGCCCCATAAAAAATATTTTTTCAATTTGTAAAATATTTGAAATAAAATTCCCCATGGAAAATACTGATAATCTATTTTCTGAAGTTGATAATTTTGCCAAACTAAAAGAAAAAATATCCACATCAGAACAATTCTACACTCGTTTTAACAAAGAAATACGCAGAAAGAAGAAAGCATCATCAAAAACATTCACCCAACTTAAAAAAATATTATCTGAAGAAAAATTCCCATATCATATAGTTAACGATCTTACACAAAATGGAGCTATAGTTGTTGGTAGAGCAATTCAACAAATTAAACTTGCTAATATCGATTTATTTATTACAGAATTAATAAAACATAATTGCATATCAACCATAACCATTCTTACATTCATTTTATCAAAAAAACAGATTATCGGAGTAAAAGATAAAATTAAAGAATATTTATACAAATGCATGACAGAAGAACAGAATATACCATTTTATAAACTTCTATTAATCATACAAAGAAATTATAATGAAATGATGGATGAAAATATTTACTTTTATTGTAAAACCAATTATCATCCAATATTGAAAGAAATACTTGAAAATAAAAAATAAATATTTTTAAAGATTATTTTGTTGTAGTATATTTTACTAAATATTTTGAAATGAGATTATAAATATTTTTCTGTTTATATTTCGTTTTGAGAAAAAATAATTAAAATTATTTAATAAATAATATTATGATTATATAACAATGTTAAATAAATAATATTTATTATTGGCATTATATTTCCTCTAATTAGACTGTTCATCATAAATATTAAAAGATTTACTATTTTTAAATAAAATATACAATTATTGATATTATAAAAGATTTTATTATGTAAAATAGAAATTTATTATCAATAGAATAGAAAAGACTTAATAATAAGTGTGTGAAATGTTCTCTTCCCATCTAATACTTGGAAAAACTTTTTTTATATTCTTTAAACATATAATATATCAAAGAATAAATATTTATTATATATCAATAATATATATTTATTATTCTCTACATATGTATAGGATTTAATTCAGTCTCTTTATCGATTAAACATTATAAATATTTAATATAAATTATTATTTCATTTCTTCAATTGTTTGTTATAAAAAATAAAATTCTGATTCCCTTGCATGAAGAAAGATAATACTCTTCAAGATATTGTTGGATGTAAATTAAATGTTGCAAAAGAAGTATTGTTGGAGAAAGCAAAAAATCATTATAATAATTTTATAAATTCATTACCACAAGAAATATTAGATGCTCCAATATTTCTTTTAAAAGATGCAGAGGAAGGAGAATGTAATAAGTTAATGGATAATATAAATGATATGAAGAAAAAAGAGTCTATGATAATACAACTTGGGGGAGAATCTATTATTTTACAAGATGATACTGATGGTTTGGGTGATGATACTGCAGAATTGTATAGAGCTATAAAAGCTAAATTTGAAAAGAAAAATAAAAAAGAAAATTAAGAATAAAATATTTAAAAAAGTAGAAAAATCAAGTTTGAGAAAAAAAGTAGGGATTTTTATTAAAAAAATATAAAAATTCTATAAAATAAATAGATGAAAGATTTTCTTATTATATTTCTGTGACAAAAAAAATTATTTAATAACATTATATTTCTTATCAAATAAAATTTTATATACATTTTATATTTACGTTAATATTCATTTCTTTACTTTATGTTATTTGATATTAAAATATTTTCATTTTTCTTTCTATTCATTTCTTTAATTTATGTTATTTGGTATTTTTATAACTTAAATAGAATGAATGGCCAATAATAAAATTATATTGTTTAATTTATATTTTATAATAATATAAATTATATGTAAATGTTATTGAGTTAAAGATATGATATATACATAATTTAAAATCTTTTTTTATTTTCTATCGTAGAAGGAGAAAATATTTTATCAGTTTATTTTTTAACAAAGCAGAAAAACTTTTCACATATCTATTAATAGGGTTTTGTGATCAGTGCATCACCAGAATATTTAAATATTATTTTCTTCGATAATAAAAGTTAAGATATTTTAGGATAAAGATAATAAGAATTTTTCCTATTCCGAAATTAATTACAAACTCAGTATATGATTTATATTATCATAAAATAAAAATTAATAATATTTTATTTATTTTATAAAAAATAATCTGGTATCTTTGTTGATTGTTCTTTATTCTCTGTTTCTGGAGATGGATTAAATTGTATAAATTGATTTTGTCCTTGGCTATCTATTTCTAATATGGTTGCTATATTACCACATCTATAACAATAATTAGGTGCACTAAACACTGTGATGCATTCATTGGAATGATTATAATTATATCCATTCATCACTAACTGATGAGCTCTACACACCATCTTTAATCCATTCCTTTTATTAAATTGTTTTGTGATATCCTCTCCGAAGGTAAATCCTGCACCTCTTGGTGATGTTCCCCATCCTTTCTTTTCATCAGGATCACTCCATAGCAAATCACACATTCCACCATCGTGTGGTACTTCCATTCTTCTATCTATTTCATGTATTTGATCTATAGTATCTATAGATGGTGATAATCCTCCATGGGTACAAAACATTTGATCATTTATGGTGGCTGAGAGTGGAAGATAATCAAAAAGATCCGTAAAATACTTCCATACATTTGCACTACCATACTTTCTTACACACTCATCATAAAAACCATATACCTGTGTAATTTGTCTACTCTCATGATTTCCTCTTAATAAAGTTATTTGTTGTGGATATTTTATTTTTAAACAAAGTAATAAAGAAAATACTTCCACTGAATGATAACCTCTATCCACAAAATCTCCCATAAATAAATATTTTGTATATGGTGGTAATCCTCCTATATTGAAAAGCTCCATCAAATCATAATATTGACCATGGATATCACCACATACTGTAATGGGGTATGTAAGTGCTACTACATTCTGCTCCTTGCATAAAACCTCTGTTCCTATTTCACAAAGTTTTTTAACTTCCTCTTCTTTAAGAAATTCACATTTAAACAGTTTTTCTATGAAGCCATCAATCATAGGGATAAAAAAGAAACAAAATAAAATCTAAATTATTTATGCAAAGTAAAGAAAGAAAGAAATATATAAAATTATAAATTAATACACAGTGGATATATCTATTTGATAGTTTTCAGGAACTTAAAAAAGTATAAAATATTATATAAAAAATAAATTTATTTTTCACGTTTTGGAACACAAGGTAAGATGAGATTAATGTATATATGCAGATATAATAATTACTATGATTTATGATAATTAATTTAATGAACTAATTATATTTAAAGGGACCCATGGTTTTAAATAATATTAGGTTTTGTCTAAATAAATATCTTTCAATAAAATTAAACTCTTGGATAATTTAATTATTAAAATGATATAACATGTGATATATTTTTTGATTAAACAGTTTTAAAAAGCCTACTCAACTAAGCCACCGTGAGTAGTAACCAAAACTCAAGCCTACCGGGTTCGAATCCTTTATTCGGAAGAATTTTCAAATGAAAAAAATAATAAAAGGTAGAACAGAAGAAAAGGAAAGTTGTTGAGTGAACGAAGAGTCGATAACATAGCATGGACTGTGACAAGTGGGACGGCTTATTACCAAATTAAGGTGGTGTCTAATCGGTGTAATTACAATCCTTATATTGATTTATGAGTTGCTCAATATTATTATGTCAAGAAAGAGGCTAAAAATTTCAATAAAAGTGATAGAATAATGATTACACCATATGTAAAATTCAGACGCTCAGATGCACAAGGAAAGATGAGATTAATGTATATTCGTAGTAGAATTACTTGGTACAAGTTTAAGTTTATTTTAAGAACAAAAGGACATGGTCCACGGCAGGCCATAGTCAGCTAGGGAACTTCGATAAATAAAATTTCATTGAAAAAAACGGAAACCTTTTCTGTTAAAAGATTCAAATCCGTTAGATTTGAAATTTGGGTACCTCCCCCACGGCCATTAAAACAACTTGATTTATATAAAATATAATAACGAAAAAAAATATTACATAAATATAGATTCAATATCTATATAGAACTTTTAAAAATAAAGAATATGTTTATAAACTATTATAAATTTACATAGTATTATTTTAATGCGCTTTACATTAGGGTATTTGCGTAGTTTCTTCGTCGTCAACATCTTTATTCTTTTTATCGTTTTTATGATACGGTGTCACAGGCTTTGTATCTTTATCATCCTTAAAAGTTATTATAGGTAAATATCTTTCCATATATTCATTAATTTTATATTTTGAAATATAATCTTCAAATATAAAATTACTTTCTTTCAAAGCTTCCAATGACTTGTTTGGTTTATTTGTTTCGGAAATGCATACAGAAGATTTAACAAATAATTTTTTAACTGAAATTTCCAAAGACTGATTTATATCTAATACACAATCAAAATATGTAGAATGAAATAAATTAATTTTTTGCTGCTCAATTGAGTTCTCAAATAGGATAGATGCTATACTTTGTTCTTTTTTCTTTTCAAGATTATTTTTTTCCTGTTCTAAATATCTAAAATTTGTGGTATAAATATCTCGGGAATAACGTTCAAAACAATATGAATTCTGCGCGTATTTTAATACAAAGTTTTGGTGATTATATAAGAGTTTGTTATTATTGATTGTAACTTTTATAGTATAACCAATAAATTTAGGAATAAGAACTTCAAAATATAGAATCCCGTATTTAATGTGTTGATCAATTATTTTAAAAAACTCTGAATGTGGTAATCTTAAAATTAAATGATCTTGATGTATTCTTATTTTACAAAGAGCCAAAGTTTCATTATTTTTATTCTTGATTTCTAACATCAACACAAATTTTGATAAGTTTTTTAATATTCGTTTTATAGGGTTAGAAGTAGGGAATATTTTAATAGGACAAAATGTATTAGTAATTCTTTCTGTTAAATAATAATCAGAAGATTCTTCAATGTTGTTAAATAATAAGGATTTTCCTATTATATAACAAAAAATTGATTTTCTCAGTATCGACGAATATGGCGCAGAAAGTTGAATAATCTTAAATTCAATATTGGTTTCTTCTTCCGTTATGAAATTTACAATTGCATTGTTATAAACATCTTTTATAGTTACGGAACAATTAAATATATTATTTTTGTCTAGATAATTGTCAATTACTGTAAACATTAGTTCGCTATTTTTTCTCTTTAATGCTAATTCTATTCCAGATAGGTCAATCGACAATATTTTCACATTTGGAAGTAAAAACCTAATATTATAATATTCTTTTAAGACTTCTATCTCCAAAACTCTAAATTCATCAAGTTTATATTTTTTCATATCAATTTCAATTATTTTATTATAATTCCAATATAAATAACCAGTCGATGAAACATAATTAAATCTTATATTAATAATTAAAGTTTCAAGTTTAAGGAATTGTTGTAAATCATATTCTATACTAGAAAAAGCCAAATTAGTCGTTATAAGACCTTTCCATCCGGATTCAAATCTAATATTTTTTAAATAAATTTTTGCAACAGATTTTTTGTTTTCTTCAAAATCTATTTCTATTAATTCAAAGTACATGGCATATGTAAATGGTTTTTTTAATAACATCTCTATTTTAAGAAATCCATTCTTATCTTTTGTAATATGAATACCATTGAAAATTAAATTCTTACTTATTGCTTCTTCTAACTCATAATACATTTTATAAAGCTTTACAATTAGCGATAAAAAATATCCAAATAATATTAAAATTATTATAAGAAATAATCCCATAATAAACACTTTCGTACTCATGATATTAAGTATTTCTTTAATTTTTGAGAAATATTCAACTTTAATAAGATTAATAACTAACTCGGTTAACATAGAAATACAATAAAAAATCTTATAAATACATTTATATTTACTATTTTAATAATATTCCAGGTTAATTCATAAACCTTAATCGTTTATTATATAAATTTAATGCGTACTAATAAATTTATGATTTAGTATTTTCATAAAAATATTGTAATTATGGTAAATTTTATTATTTTCATTTTCATTAAATTGTTTTGTTTATTTTCACCAAGTGATAAAGTTAAAAGACTTCCAATCACACCAACCTTTTTTTAATAAAAATATTAACAAATATTTTTATTAAATTCCAATTATAGATAATAATATCGTAATTAAATAATTAAGTGATATTTTCAAACTATGCATTCACTACATATCATTTTCAAATATATTTATTTTATTAATCATTTAGAATATTTATAAAATTTAAATTCTTTCCTTAAATATTATTAATTTAATATTCTTTATTTTCTAAACTAGTTAAAGGATTTCCAAAATATTATCAATAAAAATCTATAAAAATATATTTATTTAACCCAATTATAACTTAACTAACAAAATAATATTCTTTTATATATAATATAATATAAATTATTAAGCTTATATATTTTTTGTAATTATATTTTCTACATTTGTTTATTATTGATTTTCAATATAATATAGCATGAGATTCATATTTATATGTAACAAATACAGGTATTATAAACATGTTAAAAACTTAATGAAGGAGAAATACCTAGACCGATTAATTATAATCAAAGATACCATCAAAAGTATATTCGGATAGTAAATAATAATATGATTGTTAATGTTATTTAGATATTATAATACAACTCGACGATACATTTGAACAATTTCTATTATTCTAATAGAAACATATTATATCTATTAATTTTCATAGGACAATTAATATAAAACTGTTATTACGTTGATATTATTATAATAAAAATTATTCTTTTATTTAATTGTTTATAATAATAATTGTTTTGGTTCATAATATAAATCCAAACTTTTTCTAACAAATCTTATTTTAATGATATATTTATAAATAATGTGAGAGACAAATAAAACCAGATCCATGGCCATGGTTTTAATTTGTGACAATTATTTATACATGTATATATAACATTTTGTAACTTTAAAATAAATGTA